>JAQMYJ010000005.1:17896929-17912201 GCA_030014305.1 Clarias laeviceps
GACGTAGAACGTGGGCGGACATTATGCAAATATGTTACGGAGTGACGTGGATCCGTAACAGAGTAAAAATAGATTTGATAACGACTCGTTTAGGCGAATGTGAGCCGACTCTTTTTTTTTAATAGACAAAAACTCCATTTATCGCGCACTGACAGCGTCACAGATAGTGCAGATAGTTTATGTTCACATACAGCTACATGACACACTGCACACACATTGAAAAAGCATAATAGGACCTCTTTAAACTGACACATACACTATATGTCCGAAAGTATGTGGACACCACCTCACCAAGCTGTTGCCACAAAGTTGAAATCACATAATTGTATAGACTTTGTTTGTATGCTGTAGCATCACATTTTCCTTCAATGGAATTAAGAGGCCAAATCAAAACAAAGCCATGATACCCTTTGGGGTGACCTGGACCTCAGACTGTGCGCTAGGCTTTTTCTTTTGACATGTGGCTGAATAGGTAAATCCCCATATCTGGACACTGGACATTGTTGGACACTGACCCTCCAGGGCATGATTTGTACATTCGTGGTGTGGTGGTCAGATGTCTTCAAGGTATTTTTTTTTAATATAGTTTTACAAATAGGGCGATTCTTGTGCTAATTTTTCAGTGGCTGCTCTATTTTTATGAGTAAATTGTGGTTGTGTTATGCTGCTGTCGTAAGGAGAATAAGGGGAATAGAGCAATTATGATAACATTTTAATTGGAATAAGATATGGATAAGATTTTTCAATTATCTGTGTTATATCAGATTTCACAGTTTTTCGTTAAAGGTCCCATATTCTACTCTTTCTTGATCAAGTTGCAATGAGTCTCAGAGATCCCCCAACGTGTGCATGTTAATGCTCTAGCTTAAAGACCACACAGATAATGCATTTTTTCTCTCTGTCAAATGTCTCATTTTAGTGTCTATTATTTTCTATATACATTCTAAATCTTCTTTTTGAGGTCATATGAAAGTCTCATGGGCTCGTTTAAGCCTTGGCAAACACATCAATTGAAAAGGACATAAAGCAGGGTATGTTTCTCACAATTTGTGTTTGCATACAGTATTCACGAGCAAAGAGTAAACTGGATGGATAGATTGGGGGCGATGGTATTACTGTAGCATGGAACCGTACTGTTTGAAGCAGTGTACAGATGGGCAAGTAAGGGAGATCGACAGGATAAAGGATTAAATTGGTGCTGCACAGGTGACATTAGGTGAAAATGAAGCACCAGTCAAGTGAGCAGTCACATGGCATTGTATTTAATAGAGGAAACCGTATAAAGCAACTCATAGATTCATACTGAAATGAACCTCGAACACCACTGAGTATTAAATATTAAACTGAGCATGAGCAATAACAGACTCATTAACAAAACAAAAGTGCCGTTACTAAATTACGGCAAGGCTGTAATTCGTCCGGCTGCAGGTAAACTATAGCATAACAAAATGTGATAGTGCTTTTAGACAAGAAGAAATTAATATCTGTATAGTAAGTGACATTTCAAACTCAGTATACCTAAATATTGTATTTATTATTGTTCTATCAACAAAAAAAATATTTTCCAAAATCACAGCTGGATAGAGCACTTGGTGTTGCCATGGTAACAGACAAACTGACTGACAGCCTGCAGCAAGCGTAGTAACACTTTTAACTATTTCCAGAATTGAAAATGGCAGTCACATACAGTACAAGTGAAAAAGTGAAACGTAACAGTGCTGTTACTGTAAATATCAGCCCACTTTGTACGGCATTTGACCAATCGAATTAGTCAACCACAACTAACTGTTGCAGAATTAGAATTATTACCGAGCATGGTAGATTTCTCCTTTAAGCGGATCATGGTGTATGCAGGCAGTCACTTGTAGGGCATCTTTCCAATGTCTTTCCAGTCTTTTGCTGGCAAGAGACATTTCTCCTTCTAGTAATGCAGGGTACAGTGAGAGCCTCCGTGTTACATAATTTTCTGTCTCCATGGCAACCGAATGGGGACTACTATTGGACGGCTGCTCCCCCAAGCTTTTTCCCTACCCCCTTTGCCCTTTGTCCAAGCAGGACCAAGGAGAAACCATAAAAATGTCAGAGCTGCTGAAAATATTGCCAAATTAGCAGGATAGGCAGTTGTCTCGTAATCGTCGTAACATTCCAGTGAAGCAGGCACACACATATACACACACACACACATAGACACAGACGCTTGGAATTACCCATCGGGTCAAGTCAGGGTATGTTTTCTCCCTCTTTTTTTCTCTAGGTAAGCATTTGGTAGAAGAGCCCATATTTTAGTCCATTATTCCGCTTGATTGAAGCTGTATTTTGTGCGTAAACTTAGTTCAAAACACAATTGACCGGGAATGTCAAGGTGCTTCTTCTTCCTATGTGTTACCAGTGTGTAGTGGGTTTTGTGGAGTTTTTGTTGAAGTAGAAGTTCTGGTGTAAAAGTACTGCACTGGGAGTGAATTGAGCATGTGACAGATGTCAAGAATGTTTTTGTTGTAAGTAAGTATGCAGATTTACAGTCAGTTGTTCCTCCTCACGCCTTTATTTTTCATCTTCACTTCTCCCTGTCCCTCCTCTCTACTATGGAAATGAACCCAGTGCTATGGATATAAGGGTGAAGATGAGGTTTGCAGCAAGTTTCCAGCGCTCCTTGCAAGACAGCCTCCTGGCTGCCTGCCAACACTTTGCAAGTCCTCTCTAGCCAACCAGAATTCCTGTCGACAACCACCTGACCCTGAATTCCCAGACAAAGAAATGTTCATGCTTTCTATTTTTTTCCTTGCTCCCTTTTTTTTTTTTTTTTTGGAGTGGTCTCTTCTAACCCGAGAGTGGGGGCAAGGGAAAAAAAAAGCCTGAGAGACACACGTTGGATTTAAAGTGCTGAGCGCAAGCCTGCATGGGTAGGTCGGCTGGGTTGTTTGTTGTTGATAGTGCTGTGTGTGTGTGTGTGTGTGTGTGTGTGTGTGTGTGTGTGCGCGCGCGCGCGTCCGTGTGCGTGTATGTGTGTGTGCATGTGTATGTGTGTGTGTGTGTGTGTGTGTGTGTGTATGTGTGTGCGTGTGTGTGTGCGTGTGTGTGTGTAGGGGGGCAGCATGCAGGTTTAAGTAGACTATGCTAGGAGAGGAATTATGCTGACTTCAGGTATTTCCAGAAGACTTGTTATGGACCATCTGCTCTTGGTGGCTTAAAGGAAACCCGTCTCTTTCAGTTCGGAGAGGAGGGAGCTCAGGCGTTCGCCGGAGTCCGCAGGAAAAAAAAAAAGTAGATTTGTTTGACTGTATGTAATCGCGGGGGATCGCCGCATGCTCAAAGTATTTCCTGTTTCAGTGTCTCTGCTGCAGTCTCTTTCAAAGTTTCTGCTGGCATTTTGCATACAACTGCTCAGAACTTTAGATGTTACATGCTGGTTGATCATGCTTTTTTTTTTTTTTTTGCCTATGTCTGTTTAAAGCAACAAGCTGCCAAGTATGCAAAGTAATGATGTATATTTCTGCTGAATGTCATGAGATTTGAAGGAAAATATGTGCAGTTTTAGTGCAGTAGTTGTTGATTTAAGTAATACCGATAAGCTTATCTCTTGTTCTGGATTCCGGGAAGAAATGGTATAAGCATGTAAATATTATCTTTCACTCTGGCTTGCGCTGAAACGGAAATGTGGTGCCTGTCTTTTTAAGAATATGTAAATGGCGAGAACGAACCCAGTGAACCTGCATGGCGTATGCGCACTGCCAGAGCTGTGGGTCAAGGCTCGCAGCACAAACATGGCCAGGCTTTTAATCCTGCCTGACTCCTTTAAGCCCAATATTTTGCTAATTAATAAAGCGATTGGTGAAATAACTGAATTTAGGAACAAAAGAAGCGGAGGGGATAATAAGAAGGAGTGTTTGAAATAAATTCTTTAGTAGATCTTGGTTTGGTTTCTTTTTGCATGGCTGACCTCTGTAAGGCTCCTAATTGCTGGAGTTCTTTAAAGGGCATTCCACAATGGAGGCCAGATGCATCCTATGTCCCTGTGCTCTCCAGAGGCCAAGAAGTGAGGGCGCTTTGTTCGGCCCCTTCACAGAGGTCACATCAAATTAAATGCGATTGTCACATAATGATGATGATGGCAATTCATACTCCACAGGAACGTCAAATTTCAATTTCACACAGCCAGAGGAAGCTTTGAACAGTTTTTTTCAATGGCATCTTCCTTGTATTGTACTGAGCTTTTACACAGATGATCAGTTCGGTGTGTGTAGTGACTGCTGTTTGCTCACCTATTCAAATAATTATTCAAATCATTGCTTTATATTTTTCTTCGTTTTTTTAACGTAGAAAAAAATGTATAGTTTTTAATGTGGTGAGACTGAAATTTATTTTAAGAAATATTAGTCGTTAGTGTCAACTTCGTAGTGTTTCTTAAGTTTTCAGCTACAGAAAAGTATCTCAGAAAAGTATCGCAATGTTGGATGATCATTGTTATTTGGTTATAACTATGTTGTGATGATGTTTTTAAAAGATAGAATGACTTTAATAAAATGATGTAGATATTTTTTCAATCTTGAATGAATGACCCAAACACAACTTTCAAAATACAACCTCAATACAATGATATTTTATTTTAGCCTTTATTTGGAGCGTTTAACATCCTCTCGCACTTAAGTTTCTAACAGGGTTAAGAATTCCGATCGGAAAACGGGATGGACACAACAGCTTCCCACACACATTGCATGTATCTCATGTAACGCATCTATTAGTGTCATAATGTTACCTCTCGGTTTAAAGTTCTTTCGGAAATATTACGGAAACAGTGGGATGTGCATCTTAACTCCCAAATAATTTTACTGTAATATTTGTTATATTACAGTATATGTTTGTAATGTTTGAGGATTTACAGTAGGAGAATCAACAGCATTTCCCAGCATTTCAGCTGCAGTGTGAGTCCTGTTCAGGCCATGAGTTTGGTATTGATTTGGTTTTGCAAGTCAGTTCTTCAACATCGTTAGAGGCATTTGTTTTCCCATTGTCATGTAGTTGACATTGTTCCGACGCCATCTTATCAAGATAATTCTAATTTTCAATGCCAACGTCGTCCCAACGCCCATAACTTTGCCAAATTAGCATCGTGTTTTGACAGCCAAATATGAAAAGTTGATTATTTTCACAGCTTATTAACTTCAGGTCTGATGAGAGAATCATTGCTTATGAATGCTGTTAATGTAAAGGATATCAGGAACTAACTCGTTTTGCAGATGCTTAAAAGCAGTAAATGTGACACCAAACAGTTAAAGTTACTTCATGTACATCAACAAATGAACATTTGTAATAGTTGACTAATTGATGTTAAATAAGACGGATAAAACATGTCAGAACATTATGAAAAAACACAACTTTCGGGTAGTATCAGTAACTCTGCTGCGTTGGCTTTGACACACCAGCAAGGTGCTGATTATTACTCTATTACAGCATGTCGCATCATGTTTTATTAGCATGATTTATTCTTTACATTTGCAATAAAACAAAGCATGAATATTAAGCTGATTTAGTTACTTCAGGCAAAAATAAATTTTTTTTGAAGTTTTGAAGTCATGATATAGCCCATGTAATACCCCAACATAATACAGTATGTCTAGATTATGAGATTATCTGCTTGTTTTATTAAGAATAGAGCCAGATTTGACATTTTTCTAGAAATGATCACTAGCTTACAATAGACATTTGGCTCCACCAGAGAGATGGGTCTCGTATCACATACCTTGATATCTTACTTTAGTGACGCTGAAAGAAATGTGATTGCGTGATTGCCATAACCGTTTCAGACATTAACAATAAACAATAATTCAGCATGATTTTCTGTAACCTCGGTCACATAACTATTTACTATCTGTAGTCGAAACTGGTTGTAGTCTGCACTGTGACCTCTGTAGTGTGCCTGAAGAGAGTGGAACCTCATCGTACGGGTCACTTCATTTCCTTCTTTAATCTATTTGTCTTTATTAAAATGCATTGTACGTTGGACTCATATTACTTTGGAGACAAACCATGAAATTATGGAGATAGTGTTCATTCAGGCTGAGGGTTCCTGTGTGGGAGTGGGTGTATGTGTGTGTGTGTGTGTATGTGTGTGTGTGTGGCATTGCCTCAGGGATGTTCTTTTCATCCAGAGAGCAGGCTGGGCTCCATTATCAGAACTGATTGCCCCTGTTGCCTTCTTGGGCCTTTCATCACTGGTTTTGGCCCATGAACACAAGAGACAAGACACAGTGTTATGATATGAACAAGTCTCCACCATGTGTTTGAGTGTAGTACGGGAAAAAAAATCTTTCATCAGACACCAGCCTTTCTGTGTTTTGACCTCTCCTCTGATCTAATTTATTTCATTTGTGATGTCATCAGCAGTGCTTACTAGCAATACAGACAAACCTTTTGCTTGATTTTTGCCTCACACACGACTTGCGGCACAGATGCCGTAGTCTTGCCAAAGCTGTTAGTGTGTGTGTGAGTGTGTGTGATAAAGACTGTACTGTACTGTACTTCCATATCCCTCCGCCCTCCATGCCGCCCCTCCTCCTCTCCTGTGATTTGGAGAGTCAAACTCTTCCCGCAGTGAGGCCCCTGAGAAGGAAGGGGGCATTTACAACTGGGAAGACGTCCAGAAACAAACCCCGACTTCTTATAGCCACCTCACTCTCTTTCACTTCCCAACGCTGTGAGCAGGGGGTGTTGGGGGGGGGGTTAGTTTTCAGTTGATTTCTAGATAAATAACCCCTTCCTTTCCTCTACTTCCTCTAGCAGGCATGATATGTTTCTTCTCCCTACTTTAGAGAATTCCTCCATTCCTTTATTCTTAGGGCAGCAGGCAACAAAATGGGGGTGTTTTCCCGATTTAAGGCTTTCTTCACCACGTGCAACTTCACTCAGTCTGCATTATTTTCTCAAGATCTATACATTCTGAAATATAATAATATTTGGCGAATATTTGGTGAAAGCCCTGGCAAATATTTGGGTTTGATAATGGCTCACACTGTAGATTGTTCTTCTTAACACTTTCGCGTGTACCTGACTTACAGTACTTTTTACGTTTACACAACCAACATATGCGTGCACGTCCAGACAAAGGCTCTCAGAAAAAAACCTACAGTCTCTGTTGAGAGCCTGCCGAACATTTTAGAGCATATGGCCTAGTGCTTTGAAGCAGACAGGGAAGCTTAACAGATATTTATAAACTAAAGTGGAGGCCACATGTTTCTACTCCACATCATCACCCCCTCTTCTTCTTCTTCTTCTTCTTCCTCTTCTTCTTCTTTTCTTCTTCTCCCCCTTCCTCTCTCTTTCTGACACCCACACGACTATCAGTATAAAGTTTGGACACTCTAGACTAAATATATTTTCATAGTGTTGAGGGACTTTTGATAAAAGTCTGTGGTTTCAACTTTGTTTTTAAGGCAAAAATACATAGTATAGTTAAGGCCAAATGACTTACTTAAGGATCAGCTTTAGAGATAAAATTAAATGAACAAGTAAAGTGCACCTTTGGTGACGTTCCCCACATGAAGGCAGTTAAGAAGATGCCAAGTGTAGTCAAAGCTTTATCATTGTATTTAAAATATAAACTAGTTTAAATTTTTTAAACAAATTTTTTTGTCACTGTCTAATGCTACACAGGTAGGTGTTATTCCACATGTGTTATCTCAATAGCCCCTTTCAAGCCTGATCTCCACCAAGCTACAACCGTTGGCCCTTAACCCTGTTTGTTCCAGGGGTCCCATATTATGGCTGACCCCAGATTCTATTTCTGCCTATAAGTAGTATATTCCAATTTATATGATACTTTTTATATGATACTCCATCTGTGAGTTCATGTTTAAGTACACATGCACTGTTTAACACATCAATCATCAACATGGAGCAGATTTCAGGAACGGAATGAGACAAATATTTGTTTACCCTCATAAATCCGGCAATAAATCCAAAAACTGCAGTAGCTACACCTCTAATAAGAAGCCCATTTCTGCTGTTGGGTAGTAATTAAGAAGGGTAAAACAACTGAAGCTGTAATGAACCTGCCTGTAAGAGGATGCAAGCACCCACATACCCCCCCCACCCCTGCACAATTAGTGGAAGGCTGGAGATTTAGTCTCACAGTTGGAGATTTACAGAAGCATTTTGGGTTCACTAAGTCTCAGATTCACAATTAGACACCACCTCCATACTAACAAACTATTTGGAAGGCGTGCCAGAAGAAAGCCTTTTCATTATAACCACAAAAGTAAGCACCTGGAGTTTACTAGGTACTGCTGGAACTTTCGCTGGAACAGGGTTCTTTGGTCAGATGAGACAAAAATAAAGCATCTTGGCAACAAATTCCATCAGACTGCCGTCGCTGGCCCTTGAGCAAGGCTCTTAACCCTGTCTGTTCCAAGGGCATGGTATCATGGCTGACCTTGCACTCTGACCCCAGCGCTCAAGCTGGGAAGCGCAAAGAAAGAATTTTACTGTGCAATAATGTGTATGTGACAAATAAAGGCTTATCTTACTTAGCAAACATTAAGATGGGTTTGGCATGTAAGAAAGATCCTCTTTGTAAAGAATGGTAAAGGATTTGTGATTAGCTTAGCGCTGCTTAGTTTTTTTTTTCCTTCAAAGACTTTGGGACTATTGTTAGGTTACACGGCATCATTAACTCCATGAAGTAGCAGAAGTCTTAGATGAAAAGCTTCAAAATAATTCAAAACAAACATACAAATCCACCCCAAATGATTACACAATCAAGTTTGTTACATCTCCGTTCCAGTATTCTGACCCATACAGAATCTACAGAGGAGTGGTCTCAGCTACCTGTTCTCTATTTCCCAGCTCATCACGCTTTATAGGAAAAAAACACAGTTCTGTTATTTTGGCAAAATAACCAGCTTGAGGGCAGTCATGCAGCGTTAATTACAGAAGTACAAATGTTTGTGGTTTTGACATGAATTTTTTTTTTAATAATTGTGTTAATTTTTTGAAATAACTTCACCTCTGTCAATTACTTACTTATTTATTTATTTCCTTAAACCTGTTACTCCTGGGCGGAGCATGGGACACTGAATGTTCTTCTACCTCATAATGCTCAGTACCAGTCTCTCAAGATCTTGCCATTTGTACCCTCCACTGTCCATCTAAGCTATGACACTCCTTTCCAGGTGTTTCAGGAGGCTCTTTGTTGTTTTCCAGGTCTTAGAGCCATAGAGAAGTAAAGTGGTTATGTTGGAGTTGAATAGACATAGCTTTGTCTTGAGCCCTGCAGATGGTCCCTATCAAGTCGGATTCAGGTCTTGATTTGTGTATACTCATCTACAGTACTGTATATACATGTTTCTAAACCTTCTGAAACGTTCTACTTCACTTCCTAGTAATATGATACAGGTTCCCTCCTGAAGAGCTTGGGACTTTTCATCAACAAAATTCAGGTCATACAATTGCAAGAACAAGACCTACTGCATACTGTTTTGGCTGCTTTCAGTAGCTTGTCTCGTTAACACTAAGAGGAACAGCAATGCTGAAAGTAGGGAGCATTGCCTTACCCCTGTTTTGATGTTAAAGATGTCTGTGAGCTGGTCTTCATCTATAGTTCTGAACTAATATGTAGGTATTTCCGATGATTTTAACTCTTTAAATTGCTCTAGAAGATTTTGCAAAATTGCAGTTTGGTTGGTACATGATCGATTTTGTATGAATACAACTTGGTTGTCTCTAAGCTTTGCGTCTACAGCTGTCTTGAGTCTTTGTGAGGTTACACTGGTACAGATAGTAGCTTTCCCCTGTAGTTGTCACAAATCCTTAGGTTGCTCTTTTTTGTAGCTTTACCAGATGTCCTTCTTTCCATTCCCCAGGCACTTCTTCTACTTCCCAAAGATCTTACCAAACAGGGTATGCAGCATTTGTCTAGATGTTTCAATATCCTCTAAGTTTTTCTGCAGGTGTGTTGTCTGAGCCTTGTGCCTTATTGTTGTTTAGGAGCTTGACCTTTTTGATCTCTTCTTTAGAGGATCACAGGCAGTAAGCTGACAGGGGTTCTTCGGTAGGTTGCATGTCTCCGATTTTAACAGGGGGTGGTTGATCGCCCTGAATGAACTTATTTGCTCTTCTTATGTATTCAGTGTCCTTCCTTCTTTACCTTTTACTGAGGTTTCTGATATTTTTGAGTCAGGAGTTGCGTTTGTATATCGAATTAAAGGTTAGGACTTGTATATCTTAAGTGTGACAAAACTCACCAAACGTTACGTAACTTTTGCCATCATTGCCAAAAGTGCCAATAACTCTGGAGCTTACTATATATAGTGAGCAAAACAACAGAGGAAGAGAAACAAATGAGCAATTCCTTTTTCTTCTTCTTTTCAAACTTGCCTTAGCCAATTTACATCTGTGTTGATTGAAACCTGAGATGATTGGTTGGTTGCTGGCAGCAGAAAGGCATACAACTATAAAAAAAGATTCACGTGAGTGGCTAATCTATAGAGAAAGAGAGAGAGAGAAACAGATAGAGAGAGAGGTTGCAGAATGTGCACAGCTGTTGGGGATTTTCTGCGAGCAGCTTAAGTCACGGCTTGGCTCGTGTCCTCTGTTGTTGACCTAATGAGTCCGGTTCGACAAACTCAGTGAACTCTACACCATGCTGTTTTCCGTGCACCTCAACCACAACAGAAACGTCATGGCTTCAAAGGGGCCACAAATGGCTTTCTGTTTAGGGGATCTGGGGGATTGTTTCCATATTTTTTTTACTTTCCTTCGTCTCAAAAGGGAGTTGCTCACTCTTAATCAAGAAAACTAGAAATATTTGCTTCGGCTTCTGGGATTACTGTAGTGTAAACAGACGTAGCGATTATCGTCATGGAGCCGCGTTATTCTCAGGAGGTGCTGTCAAATCTAGTCTGTCTCTGCTGAATGCGTTTCACCTCTGTTTCTTCTCTGGTCCTGTCCCACGTGCTGCAGGCAGAGAAGAAGGCCAAACTGGTGTCCATAATGAACTCGATGGAGGAGCACGAAGAGGTGGAGGCCAAACCTCAGACGGCTTGTGGCACCATCAACAGCCCACTGACCACTGCACCACCACCACCCCCACCACCACCGCCACCACCATCAACAACGATACAGCAACAGCAGCAACTAACCCAAGCTCTTCCCAAAGCTCAACCACAACCACAAATACAGCCTACACCCCAGCAACAGCCTACAGCCCAGCAGCAACAGCAACAGCCTACAGACCCAGCTTCTCCTACAGTGGCCACCACACCAGAGCCAGTGCCTATAGGGGATGGAGATAAGACCTCACCGAAGTCCAGCGATACAGAGGCTGAATATGAGGTAGTAGCACAAGTGTACATTTGTCACTGTCATTGTAATTGAAGGATGATTGTGGATTAAAGCATCTAATCTTGGGACAGAATTTAATAGATATTGATCAGAACCTGCCAGCACTTCTGACTGAATGTCTGTTGAGATATGGCTTTCCCTCATATTTGTTCCTGAGAGCTGTTATCATATGATATCTATAAAATAGTGGCTCGTTGACGTACAGTAAGGATGAATGGCTTATAAGCCACAGTTTAATCCAGAATTCCCTATGCGTCTGTGTGGTATGTACAGGATGGCAGAGGTTTTGGCATTGGCGAGCTGGTGTGGGGGAAACTGCGTGGTTTTTCTTGGTGGCCCGGACGCATCGTCTCATGGTGGATGACCGGCCGAAGCCGAGCTGCCGAGGGAACCAGATGGGTCATGTGGTTTGGTGATGGCAAATTCTCTGTGGTATGTGTATCGATAACATTTATAACATTTAAATAATTCATCTGAAATAACCAACTCATCCTAGTCCAGGTCCAGAGCCACATCCCAGGAAAGCCGGGCATGCTACTCTAAATATCTTTAATTATTAAAAATATTTTTCAATGAGTGGTGCATCACTGCCTAAAGTTAATGTTATATTCATATATTCCTTGTTTTCAGGTCTGTGTTGAGAAATTGTTGGCTCTGAGTTCCTTCAGCAATGCTTTTCACCAGCCAACTTACAACAAACAACCAATGTACAGGAAAGCCATCTATGAGGTGCTACAGGTACGACTTTAAACGCTCAAGTGTGCATTCAGCTAAGGAATGTCTGTAAATGAAATTGCATTTAGTGTTATGCAGAAATGTAAAAAGCACACATGTCGGCTGAAATCGTATTTTTAGGTAGCCAGCAGTAGAGCAAGAAAAGTGTTCCTCGCCTGTCCTGAGAGTGACGACACCGACACCTGTAAGTCGGTGGACATGCAGAACAAGCAGATGATTGAATGGGCCATGACAGGATTCGAGCCCACTGGCACCAAGGGCCTGGAGCCTCCAGAAGGTAAAAGCTACTACCGTGCTCTTTTGAAAGGGATTCAGTGTGTAGATAAAAGACATTCCTGTACAAGTGAAGACACATACCTGACATGAAGTCAAATCCTCAGAATCGGTTGTATATTTGTTTTTCAGCCTCGTACATGCATGTTGTTGATCAAAACAACTGTTTTTTTTTTTTGTTTTTTTTGCTGTATACCTCATGTGTGTGTGTGTGTGTTATGGTGTTTGTGAATTTTTATGAATCTTATGGACAACAGATCTAGTGTTTTTTTTTTTAATTTTTTTAATTTTTTTAACTACAGTATATTCAAATTCCTCGAAGCCCATGTCCACACTAGCGTTCTGCAGCCAAGCGCTCTGGGTTTAAAACCATTAGGCTAAATCATATTCTGACTTTCTGTTATTCAGATTATGATTCTTCAATTTGATTTAAATGATCTAATATGTTGACTTGACCTTTCACAGAGGAGCGCAATCCATATAAGGAAGTGTACCCGGAAATGTGGGTGGAGCCTGAAGCCGCAGCCTATGCACCCCCACCTGCCAAAAGGCCTCGCAAAAGCACAGGCACAGAGAAGCCCAAGGTGAAAGACATCGTCGACGAGAGAACCCGAGGTGAACCATCACTCTCACTTAGTCACACAGGGTTCATTGAGTTCACAAACACACACACACACACACACATACACACCCAACCTCTCACATCAGCACATGCCTCTAATCAGGATTATCAGCCTTAACTGCTGAGCTCTCCAAGGTAAACATTAGGCTGTAAATGTAACACAGAGAATCAGATAGTCCTAATTACTAGTGTTCTTCTCTGCTTTTTTTCTCCTTTCAGAGAGACTTGTATACGAAGTGCGGCAGAAATGCAGGAATATTGAAGGTAATGTTTGCTGACTTTTATCTAGCTTCCCATGAACTCTAAAGGATGATTTATAGTTCTGTGTGCACATCAGGACATTTTGCTTTATATTCTAAAAGAGGTGAAGAAATCATGCTCTTGCACGTAACGTGAGTGTGTCCTCTAGGTGGCGCTGTTGCCTGATCCACAGCAAAATTTACAGTGAAGAAGGGGCAAAACAGTGTGAAGTTTGTGTTTTACTGGAAAATAAATCGAATGATGGCACAGGAATAAAAGAACAGGGAAAACTATATCTGGTGGAATATTTCTGAAGTTTATTTTTAACTCATCTGTATTCAGCAGTATGAGCGGCTCATGTACTGAAGCACAACAATTTAAGGATTGTTTTAAACCACAATTCTGTCATTTACTGATTGCTTTTGTTTCTAATTGTATTGACCGGCTGTGGTTTACGTCACCTCCACTGTGTGTTAACTGGGAGTCTGTTAGAAGAAAGAGCAATTTAAACAGATTATTATAACTGACTAAAAATGGCTCACAGACATTAACAAAAACACATTACCAAAATATCATGATTGTAGTCTTTTGTAAACAAACCCATTATACAGTAATGTTATCATATCTCCATTAGTCCAACAAACATGAAATACTAGAGAAAAACCCTGCTCATGTTTATTATATTATAAATATAATCCCTGTTAGAGTTTTTTATCATTGAGAAGAAGCCTTTATCAAAGCCACCAGTACGAGAAAGGCTGTAAGGTTTTTAACAGACCACATTTCAGAAAGCAGAATCACAGCACAAACTTCTCCGTAGAAGAAAATTCTGGTCACAGAATTTCAGTGAATAGTATTTTATTGCAATGACTTTTCTCCCAACGTAACTGACACCTCTTCACCAACCTATCAGCGTTCACCTGATGCACAAAAGGATGTAAAACATGTGGTTAGCTTGTGGGAAAGCTTTCACACTAGCATGTCTCTGCATGCAAACTTTTCCCATGATTCCCTTCTCTGTATCATGACATGAAGCAAATATGAATTACCTGCATATTTAAGTATATTTAGTATTTATATTAAAGTATAAATTGGCCGTAAGACACTGAAACCACACACGACCTTACTTTCTCCTTTCTTTCTCACAGACATTTGCATCTCCTGTGGAACCCTGAATGTTTCTCTCGAGCACCCACTTTTCAGTGGAGGAATGTGCCAAAGCTGTAAGGTAAAATCTTGCTTCTTGTTATCACTGCACTGAGAACATTCTTCTGTTTTTCATTTCATCTTTAACATTTCTTTCCTAATGCAATACAGTGGTACCTTGACATACAAATTTAATCTGTTTTTAAGGCGAGTTCATAAGGTGAATTTTCATACTGTATAGCGAAACGCATTTTTCCATAGGAAAGCATGTAAATGCAGATAAATATTACCAATATTACCAATTCCCAACACTATAATTATATTTTTAGCATATAACAACAATCAAAATATTTAGAAAAGACATGTAAATTAGGTAAAATATGAAATAATTAGACATTAAACCACACTTAACCTTAATTTATGATTCCTTTTGGCCCTGACTTCTTTAAAAACTAAACTGAAAGTGGTTTCGTTTTTTCTTGCTGCGCTCCTTGATAACATTCTTAAGAACCATGGTGCTTCACTAAACCTTACACAAAATCTTCAAACATCCCACAAAAGAAATGTGTAAACTTGCTTTGCTTGGCTTTTCATCACCTACCAAAAGTACATGCAACCAGAAGCATGTGCGTATGAAAGTGTATGACTGACTATAAAAGGATGCACATGGTCAGCATCAATACTAATAAAGTCTGTAGAATTCATGTAATAATAGGTTGGCTCAAAATGTGTCAAGAAACCTTCTTTACAACACCTCCAACAGCCTGGACTGCACACCCAGGCAAATTTTTCTACTTAAGGTGAAAATTCGCAAGGCGGAGGCATTCGTATGCTGAGGTACCACTGCATGAAGTCAAAGGAATTGTCTGTAGACCTCCGAGACAGGATTGTCTCGAGGCACAAATCTGGGGAAGGTTACAGA
>JAQMYJ010000005.1:17924458-17940493 GCA_030014305.1 Clarias laeviceps
TTTGGTACAGCTGGAAATATGGTCTGAGCCATTATATAGCATATTGCACACCTTCTGACCAATCAAATTTGAGCTGTAGTGTAAATATTGATTTTAACATGTCTGGTGATGGTCATCATCCAGTCTATTAATTGACTCCCAGGAACATATAAATGTCCATGCTTGTGGATTTTTGAAGTTCATAATGCATAAGATGTCATTTTCTGTGAAGAACTAATACCTTTTATGTGGAAATACAGAAATCTGCATGATTAAATATATATAAAATCTTTTGACATGTTGAGAATCATGTTAGATTAACGCTAAGCAAAGTTTAACATAGTTCCATAGAACTTGATACACTCTGGCACTGCTGTATAAATTGAGAACTGAAGCCTCATTCCACTCATTCTCCCTCTTTGAATTCTTGTCCCTCAGGATATTTGGCTTTCCCGTCCACTACACAGACGTGTCCAACATGAGTCGTTTGGCGAGACAGAGGCTTCTAGGTCGCTCGTGGAGTGTCCCGGTCATTCGCCACCTGTTTGCACCACTCAAAGAGTATTTTGCCTGTGTGTGAAAGTCAGCGCAGCGAGGAGTCGAGAATCCCAAACTGGTGTATGAAATAACAAGAGCCTTGTATATTATTTACAACATAAACATCAAAGTAGGTATTTCATCGTATTTCATTGACTCTTTTTTTTTAATTCTATTTAATTGTTTTTTTGTTTGTTTGTTTTTGGTAATTCATTTTACTTTTTAGCAGTGTTATCCAGAATTTGAATTGATTTATGTGTGCAAGCTATACTTGAGATGGGGCCTCCTATCAAGGCATTGAGAGACAAATAATGGAAAAAAGTAGATCATTCATTTCACCATCATAAGTTATGAAAAGTCTGAGTTAGGGACTTTTCAGCAATCGGACTAGGTTGGGCTCCAGGTTGAACGGGCTGCTTGAACGCTCGCCTTTCCTTTCCTCTGAGCAACTGAGCCTTTGGCGAGAGCAAAAAACAACAACAACAACAACAAAAAATTCACAGACGAAAAATGGTGTCTTTCTCTTCCATGTCAGGGGAGCTCTGTCTTAACCAATCCAAAACACCACATCACAAATACCTCTTTGTTCACAGTTTCTATACACAATGGTAATTAAAGGTACTACTGTAATAGGTGACAATATGGTGCTTCAAGGTGGTGAAAAACATTGCAACTCATGTGGTGCTACTACTTCAGACTAGATGTGGTCACCTTTAGACCATTAGCCAGGTTTAAAAAGAAAAAAAAAGCCAGGTCTGCCACATCTCATTTGATATCTTTTACAGCCTTTTTTTACAATAACGTACTGGTGCTCTGTGTAAAACCTCAGCCTCGCAGTCACTGAGGTCAGTTTCCTGCATCCATGCACACACAAAACCTGCTGCCCTGCCACATGGGCCGTGATGTTTTTTTTCTCCTCTATACCTTGAGATAGAAGGCTGTGTCAAGCTACTTTTTTTTCCTAGCTTCACACAAGCCGGAATCATTACTGTACAACTCATAGCATGCGTGGCGGTCGCAGGGAGGGCGGTGTTGGGTTTGCTCCTGGCCTGCTGAACCCCTCTCTATAGTGCCTCTCGCAGGCTATCCTCAGTCAGGTGCAACACTTTTAACAATGGTGCGGCTTCACAATGTTCTTCTACCTTTTTATAGCTAATTGTTTTGTGCTGTGTTACCAACAATACCAAGCACTTTTGTATATGTATACTTCTTTTTATTTCAGTTTAAATTTTTTGGAATATTTCTCCTTGACTCTTGTGAATCTTTTTTTTTTTTTTAATTGTTTGTTATGGTCTATGATGTGAAATGCTCTTAGCATTATATATATGAGGTAGTTCTTTTTATTTCTGTACAGTAGGGCTGTGCCAATAGATGTGAAAGAATGGGTTAGTAGGATAAGGGAGAAATTCACCTGTCACTCTGGTGAATTGGCTACATGGAAAAAAAGCCACCCTTTCCCACGTCCTCATCTGCTACAGTGATATTTCGTCATAATTCACGTTAGGAAAGTTACTGTCTGCTCTCAGTGTAGTGCGTATATGAGCCGTACAGTAAGTATGTTCTCTAGATATCCCATCAGGTCATTTCTTTTCTACAGCTTAACTGATGCTTCTCTCGTGTTGTCGATAGTGATGTTTAGTTTCTCCCTTTAATCTAATGCTTCATCCTGGCAAGGGTCGCAGCGACTCCGGAGTCTATCCTGGGAAACCTGCAGTGGCCAGTTTATATTAGTCGAAATTAAGACGGTGTATGCAGGTTTAAATATAACTGACCTGTCAGTGCTGAACTTATATTCTCATAGACCTATATTATGATTGAGTTTTGGGAGTCTGTGAATTTGTTTAGAATTCTAGAAAAAGTTTGTGTGCATTTAAATTATTCTGCTTAGTACAGATTTGCAAATTGGCCAACTGTCATAAATCAGACTACAGAAACCAAAAATTAGATTGTTTTTTATTTAAGGCATTGTACTGCATACAGGCCTTATTTTATTTTATTTTTTTTTCATTAGTTAATTACTCCTTAGTTCAGTACTCCTTGTGTATTTTCTAAATGATATCGATGCCCATATTTTTTGTACATTTTGTACATAGAATATGTTTGTTGCTGTGTTCGTTTTAAAATTACCTATGAGATGTACAAATATAATTCTGTGCTAATATATATAATTGATTCAGAAAGTCTGACATTGCAAAGAGAGGGGTAATTAACATAACTGCAACTTAAAAAATTGACATAAGCTATGGAGCAGTGGGGTGGGAGGAGGACCGTTGGTGTTTCATATTTGTATGTCAGGCATTGGATAAAGAAAGCAAAAGAATGATTTTAACAGTAGATGGACACTTCCGTCTTTACTGCACAGCCCTACATACAAATCAAGTCTCTTTAATTTGCATTTAAGTCTTTTTTAAATACTAAAAGGGGGATTGTAGGTGTTTCCTAAGGTGCTAAACATTTTATCAAATTGAAAATGATGTATTATTTGGACAAACTTGTCTTGACAATGACTGTTTTTATGTTTCTTTTAGTATTGGAAAAGCACTATTATTTTACTCTCTCATATAAATATATTAACAAAGGCATTTTAACTTTGTACTTGAAAAAATGATGAAAAGATTCTTATATTGTTTTAGAATAGATCTTGCTGTAGTTGGTGCTTATCTGTGGGGGAAAATCATGTACTCATATTGGGAAGTAAGAAAAGAATTGTAATCAATTGATCTTGCTGTTAACATGTACTTGCTTATTATCCAGGCAACATTGTTTTTTTTTTCAAGTCCTACATTCCGTGGCATATATCTAGCCCTCCAACTTTTTATTTTATTTTTTATTAAATCATTGTTTATTTTATATTTTTGCCTTTGGTGGCCTGTTTGTTTGCTATTGTAACAGTTTCCTGTATAACCTTATTATATATACAGTATATACATACTATATATATATATATATATATATATATATATATATATATGTGTATACTTAGTGTCCTCCAGAGTTATTGGCACCCTTCATAAGTATGAGCAAAAATCTCTAAATAAGTATTACAACATCATTTTAGATTTTTTCCACTCAAACAATAGGATTATTTATATTTGTTCTTACAAAAATCTTATTGGAACTATTTTTAAATAATAGAATTTCATATTTTTAAAAACGTGCCAAAATTATTGACGCCCCCAAGAAATGTTTTAATAAATGGAAACAAATTATAAAAAAAATGGATGTGTGTTGTTGACTTTAACACGTCTTGGTTTTCTGATAGATGCAAAAAAGACAGATGTTAGTTAACCCATACAAATCAGATATGAATCTATAAACATACATAATAAGTAAAAAAAAACTACCATTAAACACAGCTGGGGCTAAAACATAAAAATACCTGAAATATATTCCATAATTCAGACCTGTAAGCATTTCTAGCCCACAACCTGGCAAAGGATGATGAAACAGTCAAAAGGTCAAGCTCAAATTTCTTTTTTTTTTTTTAGATATGAAAATGTATCATTGGGATCGTTGATGTCTTGGGGCATATTATGATCCATGGTTCAGGGGAAGATTGACAACATCATGAATTCTAATAGTTATTAAGATACTTCAGTCTAAATCCTGGTATTTCTGCCAGGATATTTGGCCTTGTTCATAGATTGATTACCAACATGGTGAGCCAAACAAATACACTGCAAAATCAGTGTATTGCAATGACGATCTCAGGCACTGAACCTCAAAGTGTTTGCATGGAAGAGTGTCCCAGATCCCTACCGGTGTCTCCATCCTTGTCAGACATTTAGGAAACAGTCACAGTCCTGCAATTCTGTCCAGGGCAGGTGTCACAAAATATTCATGCAAATTAACATTTTGTAGGAAAAAAAAAAATGCACTACTTTTTTTTGTAGGTTTAAGCTCAAAATATTGCACAATATTTTTTACAAATTAAGGTTTGCTCATTTTCATGAATCATGCCAGTGATTCTGGAGAGCACTGTATATATATTTTTTTCCTCAGTGACACTGTTAATTAGTGTGACCTCTTTTGTGTCATAACTGTTTTCAAGCCTTTTCTCATTTTGAGATCAGCTCATACAGCAGATGTAGCAGTCATTCTCCACCTCTACTCCCTCTCTCTTCTGTTTTGTGCCCAGAACTAAGAAAAAAGGCTCCTTATGTACTTGTGCTGGAGAACACTTGAATAAATATATTGTTTTTTGTGCAAAAAGCAGCTGTTTTTTTTTTTAATCAACTTTTCTCTTGAGTAAAATCAACACTTCTAACAGCAAAAACCTTTTTCTTGAAACAGTCTTTTTAATTCATAAATGCGTCCATTTACAGCCTGCACAGGAGACGCTGGAGCACAAAAAGGTTTCCATAATTCTATATTCTTGTAATGGCAGACGTGCCAACATTCTTAAACAAAACAGTTTAAAGTCTTTAAGTGGTTGCCTTTTCAAAACCTCAGACCTTCCAAGAGCTTATATTTGGCGAACTGGTTTGGAGGAAACTCAAATTTACACAAATTTTCCATGTACCTCAAATATTGCAGAGACATGTTAGGTGCCAACTTTAACCTAGTATTTGACTAGAGCTGCAAGAACAAGTCATCTAACGTATTTTAATATATATTATGACAAAGGAGCAAAATAAGTTTATTTAAGACTACAAACCAGGGTGGTTGAGACATTTGTGATGATTCAGCATTTAGTTTAGTGGCCACACAATGTGTAAGTTATTTAGTATGTTAGACTTCTTGCTTTAATGCAAAGGCAAAGAGGGGAAAACCTGGACATTGTCTGGTCTTGAATGATTTTAGTATTGTCAGCTCTAGAATTACTGGCACCTTTCAAGAGAATAGGTAAAAAAGCTTGTACTGTATATTAAATACTGAATTTTACTTTTATATAAAACATATTTGCTTTTCATAATCATACTTTCAGTAACAGCAATTCTTCTCAAAAGCATTTTTGGAAAAAAATATTCATATCCCTAAAAATTATTAAATGAAAACCAGGGAAATTAAATGGTAAGTTTTTTTTAAATAGTTTCGGTGACAACAAACTCCTAATGTGATATTGTCTTTTATAAATGTTTTACATTAATCATATATAGTGCACATTTTTTTATTACTCCTGTGAATTTTGACTGGTTAGAAGCTGTTGATTAAATTTCTACATCAGCAGCTCTGAAAGTAGTTCTGGTTCAAGTCAAATCACAAGTTTATGATAATGTGTTAATACTTCAATGCTAATAACTAGAAACTTAAATACTATAGAATGTAAGACAAGTAGTAAACAGATTAAAAACATGTAGTTATGTAACTGAAAGTACAATTAAGTACAGTTATAGTAATATGGTAAATTTTTTTGTAAAAATGTTTTCTTAATTTATTAAAGGAGTCTTGAAGACAGTTCTTTATATCAGTAAGTAATGAGGGGTTTTTAAGTCAAACCGGGACCTTTGTTTGTGCAGAATACAGACAAAACAGTTATGAGAGTGCAAACTACCTGTATTTCTCTATATAAACCCCTGCTACACTAATGAAAAACCGACTTCCTGTAAAGTATAAATATTGTTACTGAATGGTTGTGTGTACAGTTCCCACAGAAAGATACGTCTCTTCCACATGTTGGCATGTGCAGTGGGCTTTAAAATGTTTGCACCATTTACAGTAAATGTTTTACTGTTTTTAGGAGTCTTATCATCGTACCGTGCTTGACGTCTTCTGTGAATGTCAATTGTTTTTATGCTTTTGTTCCTGAGAAATTTCATCACAAATGTGAGAAAAATGACTTGGTTTAATAAAGGGTTTGGAAAAAAGTACCGGTTTGACATGAATGTCCCTTGTAGTTTTCCCACCACAGAAAATGTATCAGAACAGGGCACTTTAAAATTTTTGTTTGACAACAAGAAACGTAAGTATAAACGGTTAAACAATACATTATATATCCTTAATAATGTGTTCAGAATGATCATTACTGGTAAATAACTATGTTATAAGAGTGGTGAAACTTCAGGTATGTGTTGCTCACTGAGAAAACAGGTACCCGCGGCTCAACCCACATGCAGATCCTGACGCCTGCGTGCTACCATCACCAGCGAATGGAGTGTGTGATCTCACTCATGCTGCTCCAATGTTTGGGCAGCCCTTATTTTGTGTCGTCGTTGTAAATGTTCGGCAGTCTGATCTGGGGTTTCGGTAGCTATGAGCTCAGCCTGACATACTCCTTTTCACCATAAAAGACACTACCTACAGTTACAGTTGGTGAGGAACGCCTGTGATGGGACTTCCTACAAGCGACTGACCACCAAATAAACAGAATTTCTGTTTTATAGATAGAGAAGATATATTGTTACAGTAGGCCTACACTATATGGACAAAAGTATTTACTCAAACCTGCATTGTATTCAAACACGGTACATACTGTATACTTTAATACAGAGTTTCCCTTTTGCAGATATAACAGCTTCCATTCTTCTTGGAAGGCTGTCTACAAGATTATGGAGTGTTGCTGTGGGAATTTGTGCCCATTTATTCTGTAGAGCGTTTTTGAGGTCAGGCACTGATGACGCCTGGCTCGCAATCTCCGTTCTAGGTCATCCCAAAGGTGCTTGATGGGGTTGAGGTCAGGGCTCTGTGCAGGCCAGTCAAGTTCTTCCACATCGAACTCACCAAACCATGTCTTTCTAGTCCTTGCTTTGTGCACTGAGGCACTGTCATATTGGAATAGAAAAGGTCCTTCTTCAAACTGTTACCACAAAGTTGGGAGCATAGCATTGTTCAAGATGTCTTGGTATGCTGAAGCATTAAGATTGCCCTTCACTGGGGCCACCGAGTGGCGCAGCGGTAAAGTGCTTGCCCTATCATCCGGAGATTGGTTTGATTGATTCGTTTCCTAGGTGATGCTGTAGCCTTCTGGGGCCAAGGGCGACAGCTGATTGGCCGAGCTCTCTCAGCGGGATGGAATGGGAGACACTTAGCGCTCTCACATCAATCACAGCTCTACAGCCAGTCATGGGTGTCGGTTAGCTCACGCAAGTGGAAGGGGGAGATAGCGTTGTCCTCCAAGTGTGTTACGCTGCAGTAACACATGAGCAGTTCGAAAAGATGCGGTCAGCTAGTGTCATGTGGTTCGGAGGAAACGTGATAGTCTTCGGCTCTTCACTGGGGATAAAGGACCTGATTAGAACACCTGAATTCAATAATATAATTATATATAATATATAAATATATAATTCAATAATATGTACTTATATACCAAATACTTTTGTCCATATAATCTATCTATCTATCTATCTATCTATCTATCTACTGTATCTAGGTAATTTGTGTATGTTAAAGTCATATACTCCTCTCTAGTATGCATTTGTAAACTATATTTGTATAGTTTTTTTATATTTAATTTATTTTTTCTTAAATCATTAAATCAAGACTTGTTAAAGAAATTTTACTGAAGACATTGGGAGATTAATTGGGATGACATCTGATTATGGGTTTGTATAAATATTAATGCAGCTGAATGATTTAAAGCTGCTGAGGTACTGAGGTAACTACAGGTGTCATTTCAACATTAGCACTTGTACTGCTTTTCGACACGCTCAGTTCTGGGTTTGTGTCATCTTTCACTGTTTTATTTGATACTGATATCATATATTCCTGTTAGAATTAAATCTTAATAATTATTTCCACATTTCTTGTTTTAGCTCAAGCTAACCCATACACTATGTCTGTCTATGTACTGTATGAACGCTCGTCTTAAAACCCATCCCCCCTCTTTGAAAATGCACAATGGTACATACCGAGGATAACAGGCCACGCCCAGTCTGCGTTTTGATTCGCTGCTGGTACGACTATCTTCGTTTTTCTGCATTGTGATTGGTCGGCTAGCGGCTCGCGCTGTGTGGATGCTGCGGACGTAAGGTTTTCCAAGCTGGAGCGGCCGGAGCATCTGCCTGCGTCTGCCTGCGGGTGTCAGTCAGCGTTATCGTCACACACCACTGAAACACTGCTCCTGGGAATATAACAAAGGAGGTAAGAGGTTTACGAATACTGTCTAAGTAGAGGTTTACGGAGTTAGGATGTTTTGGAGGACGCTGCCTCGGTGACAGTTGCACGTCTCGAGCCTGTTTTCTGTAAACGGCTGCCATCAGGGCTTGGTCCGTTTCTACCCTCAGATCCGTCTCTATCCGGAGATCCGCCCTCAATCCGGGTGTGACAGGATTTGCGCACTCGTTGTAAATGTTAATCATAAATGTTTGGACTGAGATGCAGCACAGTGTTTAGTTTTTCCTCAGGAATGGGAGCAGAGCTATAAACATGATTGATGACCCTCCATGGCCGTCCTAACCTAATCTCACTGATACATCCTTCATAAAAAAAAACAAAAAAAGACGCCTTTTTTTAACGGTTGTTTTTACGATCCGGTGTCATTCGTTTATCAGGATGTGTGTTATGCATCTTGTCATGCATGTCTCTGTTTAGTGGAAGGGCTTGGCCACCCTCTTTGTGTGTGAGATCTGCTCTATCATAACATCCATGTGGAATGCAGCTTCCCATCGATTTACACACACACACACACACACACACACACACACAGAGCTCATGCAGATTTCTCTCTTCCATCAGAAGGGGAAAAATCCTTGCCACATCATGAGCATTTTTAATGCAAAGAAAGCATTAATTATATACAAGAACATCACACATGATCATTTTTTCCCACACTGGTGTTAGTGAATGCAGGCATCAGAAATCACTTGGCTATGGTTTGTTCCTGTAGTGCATGTGCATGGAATGAGCTGAACTGAGAAGTGGGTCATGGCAAAAAATCTGCCTGTGTGAGCCGTGGCGAGGAACAAATGTGTGACTAATTTGTCTCTAAGGTCCTCTTCGAGGACATGGATGGACGTAGCATGTGGACTTTGCTGCTGCTGCTTGCTTAATATAGTTCAGACAGAGGAGAGATGGCACACCCATCCCCACCAGCTCCCTTGGCTACCCTCCTCCTCACCCAATCAGGGGTGTATATAGGGGGGGGGGGGTTGGGGTGTGTGTTACACTGTACCCTCTTTCCATGACTTCATCCTGCTCGCACCAGGGCTTGCACAGCTGAATGGAATCAAAAGCTTTGCCACGCCTCTGCACTTTACTCTGTACGATCTGGGTCAGAACCGCCCTGACTCGCTGCATCACCATTTCCTTGTAAGTGCTGATGCTGCTGTTTGGACCACCAGACGATTTTTTGATTTGTTTATTACCATCATGCCTGTGGGTCACATCATTAACAATATGAAGCATTAAATGTAGTAATTCTGATGATTTATATTCGCATTCATATAATATCGATTTGCTGCAGTGCTTGGCCAAGCCAGTGGCTAGTGCAGTAATTAGATTTTATTATAGCGGTGCTTGAAATCCCAGTCTAAACTGGGATTATACTCTGTGGAATTAAACCTGGCTTTTCTTCTTAGAAGTCCCCGACTCTTTTTTTCTAAGGGAAGCCTTACTACACAGGAATGCTAGAATTTGGAAAATTGCCTCTCAAACCTATTATTAGTAGTACATTTCAACAAGTATTGTACATGTTTGTTTAGAGCGCTTTTGCTCATTTGGTCCATATCATAATGAACACTGGTATAAACGTCTTCAAAAGCAGAAACATTTTTATCTGTTTCAGTATAATCCTACAGCGGTTGGTCTCTGAAAGGTGGAATCATGTCTGCTGGTCCGGCGACGTTGCGCATCCTCATAAAGGGAGGCAAAGTGGTGAATGATGACTTCACGCAGGAAGCGGACGTGTACATCGAGAACGGCATCATTCAGCAGGTGGGCAAAGAGCTGATGATCCCAGGCGGTGCCAAGGTGATAGATGCCACTGGAAAGCTGGTGCTTCCCGGAGGCATCGACACCAGCGTTCACCTGCAGGAGAGCTTCATGAACGCCACCACTGCAGATGACTTCTACAGTGGCACAAAGGTATGGCGTGGCGTTGAATTATTCTCAATGCATTTCTGACAAATTTCACAATTAGGGAATAAAACCTAATGGAGTGTGAGGGGAAAATAGTGATCAGCGGCAGTGTGTTGCTATTTAATGGAACTATTTTCCATTAAAATCACTTCTTGAATTGCTCTAAACAGGTATTCCTCCTATAATAATATAATAATAAAATAGAGACAATTGCTGGAGAAATATTGACGCAGGAGTGTATCGGTTTTCCTGGACAAAATAATTAAAAACAGCTTTTTTGGCCATAGGGTTTCTGAGATAGGGACATTCATTTTTCCTGAGTGTGTACAGTATGGCTGTATGGCTGGCTCTCACACACAGACTCTGTAACCCAATAACTTACATTTCCTTAAATGGAAAAGTCACTGAGCTGCTTTTTTGTATATATTTCTGGAATTGCATTCATTTTTGTCCTTTCATAATAAACAATCATTAAAGATAAGGAATGTCATAAAGTTAGAGCGGCCAGATTAAGATGGTTTGGACATGTGCAGAGGAGGGATGAGGGATATATCAGGAGGAGATTGAGTATGAGCAGATAGAACTGCTATACAGGAGGAGAGGAGGAAGGTCCAAGGGAAGGTTTATGGATGTGGTAAGGGAGGACATGCAGGAGGTTGGAGTGATGAACAAAGGTGTGGTAGGCAGAGACTAATGGTTCGCTGTGGCAGGGAGCAGCCAAAAGAGGAAGAAGAAGAATGTCATATACTGTAGGCATGGTGGCTTAGTGATTAGTGGGGTCGGGGGTTTGAATCTTACCTGTGTGAGTGTGTGTGTGTGTGTGTGTGTGTGTGTGAAGTTTGGATGTTCTCCTCGTCCTTGGGTGTTTTTCTCCCACAGTCTAAAGAACTGTGGTCTAGTCTGATTGGCAATTCCAAATTGTCAGCAGTGTGTGATTGGGTGTGTGTGTGTTTGTGCTTGTGGCCTATGATGGGTTGCCACCCTATCCAGGATGTGCCCCGCCTTGTGCTGTAGGTTGACCGGTATACTGGAATAAGCAGCATAAGCAGCACAGATAGTGAATAAATGTAATTTAAAATTTAAATGTTAAACATAACATATTATTTAATAATAAATATTAGTACAATGATATAGAAAAGTGTATATTTGTGATAGCAAGGAATGTCAATTTGGTTATGGCAGTATGTTTTATTATTATTATTATTATTGCATGTTTATAACAGTTGAATTTATATTAAAGTTATTATAACTGTAACTGTTTCACTTATTTAACGTCTATTGCCACTGTTCAGTGAATTTTTTTGTTACTTTTTATAAATTTTTTATGTATCAGCATGAACAATGTTTTTTTTTTTGTTGCAAACAAAGACTTGAACATCACATGTGACAATCAGGACAAAGAAAAAAACAAAACCACAGAAACAACAAATACCAACGAACGTGAACTGATAGAAAGAGGAGAACTTGCTGTACAGTAATTTTAGGAATGTATCTTTATTTCATGGCAGGAACCGTTATTGCTTCGTTCAAGAGCTGCTATTAAAATCTTCCGTTTTACGTAATACCCGAGCGGTTATTCCACATACAGATGTCTTTGCGTTCATCAAGGCAGATTCCACTCCGCTGACTCTGTTGTGAAATTGTATCCGATGTCTTCCGTAGATGTCTGGGGCCAAAGTAATACATGGATGGATTTTTTTTTTGCCCTCCACACTAAAGAGACCTACCATCTGCTGGGTCTTTTTACCCTAAAAGCCCTGTAAGCTTTTATTCCTGAGTGGCCTGGTGCGGCGGTAGTTCTCAAGTTACTGGGAGGATATAGCAAGATGCTCAGAAAGGCATGAAATGCATTTTTTTATCTATACAGTAAATATGTAAAAAATTACTCTTTGTTTCACACTGTGATATAAAGCATTCAGCTTTTTCGATTTTATAATATAATTTTATAATGTTGGTTCTAGTGTGATTTTGCAGGAGGCTGCTTCGTCCAATCTAATGCCATGGGTTGGTTAGAAAGCACTGAAAAGCGAGAGTATGGATGATTCACACAATCCGAATGCGCTCATACTGTACACACACATGCACATGTCTGAGAACACTGTCGTGTTAAAGATGACAAACGAATCAGTTGTTATCTGAACTGTGCTTGTTAGACCCTGGCGACACAAGTGGTAATCCCCCCCCACCCCCCCACCCAGTCCACATTACTACCGCGATCCCGGCCAAGCACAGACACAAATGCAGATCAGATTCCGTTACCATAGATACAGCGGGAGCCGCTGCTAAGAGTGCTGCAAAAGCCTTTCACTTGCACCATTGTACAGGGAGACAATGGCGCTCAATCCCAAACCCCTTTCAGAGGACGCTGGTGCATTCCCCTGTGCCAGCTGACAGATGGAAGACCCTTGTGCAAACCAAGAATTATGGGAAAGCTCGTCTTTCTCTTATTTTTCATACCTTTACAGTTCATTCTAATGAGCTGAGCATGGATTCCAAAAATAGTCCCGTACTCATTAAGATGTGAGATGAGTAAGAATCTCAAATCTTAATTGTGATGTTATTGATTGCTCATTTTTTTACATTTCAAAATAACTAGCCTGACCCATTTTAAAGACTGTGTTTAAATATTTTACAACAAAAATGTCATTTTCACTTATAATATAGAGTAGGCTGCTGAGTGCACAAATTAATATTTTTCCAATCAAATCACATTTTTTTCAGTGATTTGATAGAAAAAATGGTCTTGTTCTTAAGCAAAGAAAAAAAAAGCAATAAAATACCTTTAAAGTTTGGAATTTGTTTTTATTTATTTATTCAATTTATTTTGGTTTTTGCCACTGATGGTAGAGCTGTGAATCGTAGCTAGACTGTCAATTCGTTGTTCCATGAGCATTCGATTCAACAAATACTGATGTTAACCGTCTGATTCTCCTAAAGCAGCTTTATTTCTTACTGGTTTTAAAGTATTAAAACCTTCTAAAATTATCAAATAAACTCTAAATAAATCCCGATGTTGATTGTTTCAATTTAGAATTTTTTGGTCAGATTGAACTTGCTTAAGTGCGGCACAGTGGTGTAGTGTTTAGCACTGTCGCCTTGCACCTCCAGGGTCTGGGTTCGATTCCCAGCCAGGCTCGATTCCCGTCTCTATGTGCATGTAGTTTGCATGTTCTCCCCGTGCTTGGTGGGTTTCCCCACCTCGTGCCCTAAGCATCCTGGTATAGGCTCCAGGCCCCCCGTGACCCTGAATACAAGATAAAGCGGTATAGAAGACCAGTGAGTGAGTGGATTTGCTTGTCATGACGGTTCACATTTATTATTACAAGTGACTTTTATCTGACTCTAATAAGGATGTATCTATCTGCTGTATGTGCAAATCGATAGATTTTTGCTCGTGCCATCTGGGTTAAAATACGTCATGGGACCACTCATTCATTTCAAAACAGTTCAAAACATACGTCATGGGACCACTCATTCATTTAAAAAAATATGCCTGGTATTTTGATCTGGAGGATGGAAAAATTGAACGGCTGGGAGAAACTAATCTCCTTGCTCCATGCTGCAACTGTTTGCTGTATGAGACCGGTCCTTCTGCAAAAGTTTCAAAAAAATGTTGTAACATTGCTTTTAGCCAGTGAATGACTTACTTGTCTTTATAGTTTTCAGGATTTCCACCACGGCAGTTACTCGGCTGTAGTACTTGAGATTTAGAATAGAGGTTGCAGAAGTACACAAACTCAATACTCAAGTAAATTTTAGTCAAGTGCTTGACTAAAAATGTACTCCATTGCAAGTAGAAATACCATTTACTGTACATTTGTTACTCTAGTTAAAGTACTAAATACACAACCCTGTGGCGTAGTGGTTAGCACTGTGACCTTGCACCTCCAGGGTCTGGGTTCGATTCCTCCTCATGTGGAGTTTGCATGTTCTCCCCGTGCTCAGTGAGTTTCCTCCATGTAGTCCAGGTTTCTCTAAATGGAATTCTTGTAGTGTGTGTGTGTGCCCTGTGATGGATTGGCACCATGTTCAGGGTGTACCCCGCCTTGTGCCCAAAATCTCCTGGGATAGGTTGCAGAAGTAAAACCCCATCATACTGTATATGGAAACTACTCAAGTAAAGTACAGATACACAAAAAAATACTTAAGTACAGTAACGGAGTATTTCTACTATTATATCATTATTGGCCACCTCTGGTCCAGAAGAGAGAAGAAAGCCAGACGCCTTGCTTTAGCTTTTTTTGGCAGCTATTGTTAGCAGTGCTGTGAAATCCCCACTCTGCCAGTGCTGACTTATGATGTCAGTGCCATCTGCATGCACAGAGGCAAAAAAGTCGCATGAAGCATAGTCTGGCCGTTCTCATTCAAGTCGCATGGCCGCAAATCAGATATGTAGCCTATCTGATCTAGGACCACATCCGAAAGTGACTCAGATCTGATTTGAAAAACTGATCAGATTTGTTTGTTCAGACAGCCATAAAAATAAGATCTGTGTCACATTAGGGTAAAAAGTCGTAATTGGGTCCCCTCAAGCTAATAATGTGAATGTAGCCGCACAAACCAATACTTTTTTTATTTTCCTGACAAGGTTCTGAACCACACTAAGCAGTAATGCACTCACCAACCATAAATTCAAAAGCAGAAAAAGTGATACACTTGCAAAACAGGAGTATTTGCAGAAAATCTAAGTGGTGTGTATTTTTAAGGAATTTGTCAGCATGTAATGTGTAAATAATTTGTTTGTAAAAAAATTTTTTTTTTAATTATTTTAAAAATGTGGCTCAATTAGGAGTTGAAAACTGATCCATTTATTCAATTAATTAATTAGGTTAATTAATTAGGTTTTCTGAAGAGCGGTTTTGAAGCTCAGCTGTGTGTCGTCGCCATCTTGGCATGAGCTGACTAAATCCTGGTTAATATATTAGTGGCCAAATAGATGGAACGAACAGAGCATGGCTGTTAGTTGGAACATGCCTAGAGTACATACCTCAGTTACAACAAATTAGCTAGCATAGCTATTTAAGCTTATTTAAGATGCTGAGGTACAGTAGCTAACATTAATATATATGCTCTATATTAATGTCTTATCTTGACATTACTATATAGCATATATTCTTGTCTTATCTTGTCTTGTCGTAGGGCTGCTCAATTAATTAAAAACAAAAAAACAAAACATGATTTTGATACGCACATGCAATCTTATTTCTGATTGACAGCGATTTTCTTGCATGTATTTCCCTGCAACGCTGCAATCACGCTGCATTGAGCAATAAAACCTTAGAATACCAGGAATACATTTTATACTGTAAACTATGCATTTAATTTCAAACTACATGACATACACTGTGACATTTGCCTTATGCTCCTACAAATAATAATGGTATAAACTAATGCATGCGATGATGAAGTACTGTAGCTGGTTGCATGTCTAAAAGCACAGGTGATATTTAATAGTTCTTTTAAATAATTTTGAACATTATATTTATGTTCAACAGCTTATATATATATATATATATATATATATATATATATACACAGCTTTTAAGAGTTTTTTTTTTGTTACAC
>JAQMYJ010000005.1:17948505-17967340 GCA_030014305.1 Clarias laeviceps
GTGCGTGCACACACACACACATTAACGGAGAGACTGTTTTATCTGAAAAATTAGCAAGGAACATCGCTAATCACACTGGCGTGAGCGCTTAGTAACGGAATCACTGCTGTAAAGTCAAACAAACAAACAAAAACAAATGAACCTGCACTTTACCTTTGAAAAGAATCGCGACAGAGCGGAGTTTCTGTTTAAGGCAGAGAGAGTGTGTGTCTATGTGTGTGCGAAGCCAAGAGGAGGAGGGCATGGGAGGAGGTCTGTAAAGGCGAGAGTGTGTGTGTAAAGGCGAGAGTGAGTTGATTCGCCACACAAAATAATTGCGATTTACTGTATACAGTACCTAAATCGATTTTTCATCCCTAGTTTACATCTTGGTTTAAACATTTGTTTAGAATTACAGCAACATAATGGTTAATGCTAAGAATTATTGCAAACTGGAAATTATATGATGAAATTCCACCTCCAAAGATGTTGATAAGTTATTCTTTCTGTTATTGTTCTTCTTCTCAGGCTCACTGTCCTATATACCTGGTTAATGTAGCCAGCATGTCAGCAGGAGATGTTTTGGCCTCTGGGAAGATGCACGGTGAGGGCACAGCTCTGTCTCAATCCAATTACACCCTATACAGTGTCTGTCCCTAGAGGCAGCTACCACCTGTGGGGTTGTTTGTGCTTCATTGCACACTAGCTGTTAAACATTACATGGTAGACATTCAGGATGCTAAGCTAGTTACAGTAAGTGTATTAATGCATGTCTGGTGTGTATGTAGGTAAAGTGGTGCACGGGGAGACCACCACTGCCCACACTGTCATAAACGGGCTGCAGTACTACCACCAGGACTGGGTTCATGCTGCTGCCTATGTCACTGTGCCTCCCTTGAGGCTGGACCCCAACACGCCCAACTTCTTGCTCAGCCTGCTGGGAAGGTAGGTTTCATCATACACTGTAAAAGCTTCACTTTTAGCCTGTATATAGGACATAACGTCCGTCTGTGCTGCTGCAGTGACACGCTGAATGTGGTGGCGTCGGACCACCGGCCCTTCAGCACCAAGCAGAAGGCCATGGGTAAAGACGACTTCACTAAAATCCCTCATGGTGTGCCCGGTGTGCAGGACCGCATGAGTGTCATCTGGGAGAAAGGAGTGGTAGGTTCAACCTGATGAAACATGATGAAATTAATATGATTTTTTTTTATGTACAGTGTTTTCATTACTGCAGTTACGCACGAAAGGAAATGCTATATTTTCAGGTATAGTGCGGTTGCGATGTGGCCGAAGTCAACACAGCTGTGCTACAGTATAGCCAGCAATACAGCGTGACTTCAAGTGTGATATTGCCCTTTTACAACAGTCCTGCAAACACCATTTATTATGATTTGTTTCTTTACGTAACCAGTTATTTCACTCCTCCAACACATATCCTTCCTCGACTGGCAGAACAAACTAACCTTGTTAGTTCTTGCGACCGACAGTTATATTAACAGGGTGAAAGTAGTTTTAAATGCTTACTGGAACTATGTAGCCAAAAGGTGAGGCGAATAACACATGAAGGTGGTGGAGAGTACTGTAAATCTAAAAAATTTTTCTTTATAATTCCGACTTATGTTTTAAAATATCAGCTCTGTTAACTTTCACGTTCTGTGGTTAAATCCCAAATAGAGTTAAATGGAAAGCTAGTGCCCTAAGTAGGGTGTACAATCACGAATTTCATATAATAAGTGGTGTAAGATTAGGGTTAGAGAGGGATTTGGGATACACCCTTGTTTTAGAAGTTAATTAGCTTTGTAGCTCGACTTAGGCATAAATAAAACAATGCAAATGGTTCAGAGCGATTTAGAAGCAATTATTAAGGATGTTATTTAAGATGACACAACGTTATCAGATGAGTTTTCCTGCTGAAAGTGTGATGGTTATACAACACCTGGGACGCAGAGTGATAAATATAGTTAAACGTCCCAGTGGTGTTACCATCCATTATCGCCACTCGTTAAAAAGCCTCAGCTCGGTCAGAACTAACAGTTGTACAATAAGCAATATAATATGTTATTAGTTATGTAGTAGTTATGCGGTCAATAATAAGGCATTAGCGGTGTGCATGCTGTTAAAATGGAGCAGGGTGCAATTTTAAGACACAAAGACAAAACGATTAAATGGCTCGGGCGATCAGGAACAACAAAACGCTGATGTAAACAGTAATAGCATCAAATAGAATGCTAATAAACATAAAGCCATCAAAGAGAAACATACTGTATTTTCTTCCCAGGTTGGAGGAAAGATGGATGAAAATCGGTTTGTTGCTGTTACAAGCTCTAACGCTGCAAAGATCTACAACCTGTATCCCCGGAAAGGCAGGATCATCCCAGGAGCCGATGCTGATGTGGTGGTCTGGGACCCTGATGCAACCAGGTACTGTATAAGAACTACGGGACAGCTGAGTGATTGTACATCAGTGTGTATCTCAAAGTAGTCAAGCGTGCCCGTGTTATTCAAGCCAAGATGGGGCTGGTCACATTCACTTTGAAATATTATTTTCAATTTGTAGACATCAACAACCCAGCTACATTTATTACTTTTACAAATTTCATAGATTTATGAGATAAGATTGAGGTAAAATTTTAGCATCTCTTGAGCATCTCCTGTCAGCTTACATTCACAAAAAATGTAGATCTGTGATGAGATGTGATGCGTTTTGTCTTTGCACAGAACCATCTCTGTGACCACGCAGTGGCAAGGAGGAGACGTGAATCTGTATGAAGGTCTGCGATGTCACGGTGTGCCGCTGGTCACCATCAGCCGTGGCCGTGTCGTCTTCGAAAACGGCATCTTCACCTGTGCTGAGGGTTCTGGGAAGTTCTACCCGCTCCGAACCTTCCCAGACTTTCTTTACAAGAAGATGGTGCAGAGGGACAAGGTACTCTATGCCACTGGGGTGTCATAAATCATCTGCTGCTCACTAAAATCAGAAAGACTCAATGCTGCATGTGTTTTTATTTATTTTTAATCTATACCATAGCTCCTTAAAAAGAGTTTTCTTGCTTTCTCTAGAAGTGCATTTTGTAACAAGACTGCTGTGCTGGTTTTAATTCTCATACGACTATATTCAAAAGCTGCTACAGTAATAAAATCATAAGCTAGTTTAAATTATAAGTAATTGTACACAGAGGTTCAAGTGGTAAGTTCATCACACATTAAGATTAGAAAGCAGTAAAGGCAACTGTAGATTAATTCAGTCCGAAAAGGACTTGATTGGATTTGTATAATGACTTTGTGTGTGTGTGTGTGTGTTTGTGTGCATGGGCATGTGTGTTTGTGTGTATGTGTGGTACTGGAAATCTAGTGAAAAAGAGCATCAACATTATCAGAATTTTTTTGCTCCATTTCCCTCTTTCAGTGCCAGGTTCTGAAGGGAGTGGACCGTGCTCCCTACACAGGCGAGGTTGCTGCAGTGCAGAACGCAGTGAAGAAGGAGGCAGCCCCTTCATCTGGGGACATGACCCCGCGACCCTGCACTCGTCACGGAGGAATGAGAGACCTGCATGAGTCCAGCTTCAGCTTATCTGGTACTACAGCCTCCTTTCCCTGAACATTCATATACATTTATACTTATACAGTACAGCACACTTGTCTTAGATGTTTACTTTATGGCTTTTGAATTTGTGGGTCATTGAAACAAAACAACCAAAAAAATCTGTACGATTTTTAAAAAAACTTACCAGCCAGTAATATCAGAAAATTATATAAAGTGCACCGAAGACTTAATTTTATAGTGTTTACTGCTTACATTCATTATATTGAAGACAAATGTGCCTAAGGGTGTTTTCACATTATAGCCCCGGAATCATTTCTGAGAGCAGTTGACCCCAAAATCTGGTTCATTTTGATCAGTAAGAACACAGTTGTCCCTTGCACAGGAACCACGCGAGTCCACTTGAATAGGGGGTCCAGAGGACGATACAGCATACTCGGGCATGGATCGAATCACATATGGAAGCAATCATACCTGAAAACGTAGATCGCTGTTTAGAAATCATCAGTGCCGTCTGTCTCCCTCAAATGTCAGTGTGCACGTAGCGCACCAATCTCATCCTCCGGCCTACACAGCCATAGCTGATAAAGTAGGAAGGCACGCGAGAGACATCACACTTTTATTCTGCCCACAACTTCTTCTAATGGGAATTTGACCAAACCTTCCCAGAACATTTATTGTGAAACTATGTAAACTAATACATTTTATCTAATAAAATATAATTAATGAAATTATCTAATATTGTTTTAAACACTAACAAAAGGGGGGACAGCAAAAAATCTGCTATTTACGATGGAATCTCTATGACTTGTGTTGTAATTCTTGGCTGCTATGTCTGTTTGCTGAGCTGCATTGAAGGCCGATGTTGGCTTGGATATGACATGAACATATCAATCATTACAGATTTAAATATTTTTTGTAAAGACAGCTCAGTAAGCAAAATGCATTTTTAGTAATTTTTGACATTCAACTGGGTCTCCAATGTGTGTGTGTGTAGAAATAAAAATAAAAAAAAGGTGTTTGTGTGTGTGTGTGTGGGGGGGGGGGATTTCATTCCCATAGGTGGATTTCATTCCCTGCTATTCCCTGCTACTCTCTGCTACTTTTTCCATATTTGTATTGTCCGGAGTTTAAACAAGCCAATTTTTTACTCCTGTTGTGACCTCATCACAACAGGGGTAAAAAAACCTCACTCACCGCTTGTTGCTGCTTTTCTCTGGTGGGGTGGGGCTCAGACACTGACACAGACTCTGTAACTTGAGGAGTTATGAAAATATGATTGTCTGAGGGGTATTTCAGCTGGAGTTCAATTGTTAAAGAAATAGTAAACTATGGGACCTTTAAATAACATGTTTGAAAACTGTTAAATTTTAGTCTTAGCCCTATGTTGCCCGTCTGCTACCTGGGAACGAGTAATTACAACAGAAACAGTAATATATTCCCCCCAAGCACATTAAATTTTCACGTATCTAGCACTACTGTCCGAGCCACCCTGGCTGCAAAAACAAAGAACACCTTCTGACCTGTCAGGTTCAACTATAACTTACAGAAACACTTCATGATCATGCAGTTTACAGGGATTTTGTGTGATTTATTTATTTATTTTGTTTAAACCAGGTGTCCAGATTGATGATGACCTTCCAAAGAGATCTTCCCAAAGGATTTTGGCTCCTCCTGGTGGTAGATCCAGTGGCATATGGTAACATCAGCTGCTGCTATTTTCGGAGCCACCGAATAACTAAACGCGGAAACTAAACACCTAATGTTATCTGATGATTTCACATCGACCAAAATTTATTTAACCCTTGTCACTTTGCTACTAGCATAATTAAATGTCCGTGTTAACAATTTCAGGAAAAAAAGGGGGTTTAGTTCAAAAGGAAATGGAAAACAAGGTATCTGTGTGGTTTGTAGATCCTGTATGAGATGTGGGTATTGATGCATTACACTAGCATTGATTAATCTGGTCTTGGTGTCATATAGTTCGTTTGGTGAAGGTGCAAACAAGTTCTCCTCTGATCCTTAGTTTTTCACTTTACATCACTATATTCAGAACAGTGCACTGTGATATGCAACAGTTAAAGGAATGCTTGGGAGTGTTTTCAACCTGACGTTTGTCCGCCACACCAGTTCACTGTTGTGAAATTCCCATGGACAAGAATGTCGTCACATTTCCCTGTACTGAGAAAAAGATAAAAAAAAATGTTGTGCATTAACTTTTACTGATGCTCCAACAACTGCCTTTAGATGTTGATTTTAACTTGGTGTAAAGATGACATTTTTTCTGTTGTTTCCTTAATACAGGGAATTAGGGGATTAGGTTGTAAAAAATGCTGGAATATTCCTTTAAAAGATGTGTAAATTTGGCAGAAAATTGAAACAAACATTACGATACTGCAGCTAATTAATGTGGAAGGATTGTAATATGATATATTTTGCCACATTTTTAAATTATTTGGGCACATATCTATGTGTTTACCTCAGTGTTTTATCTTTGGAATTGCACTTCTGTACAGTACGACCCTGCCTCTCCATTTGCTTAACTGTACATCTTTGGTGGTAATCAAATAACACATTAAAAAAAAAGATGCTTCTATGTTGCAGCCTCAGTATCGCTTTTGTATTTTCAGTGTGTACATTTCTTTTCTTTCACACGACTGTTGACTTGTGGTTGATCAAACCAACGCCAGAGCTATGATTTAGCCAGAGACTGTGTATGTTCATTTTGGTTGATCGTTTAAGCGTTAGTTTTCCCGACATGACATGATGATTGGCAACAGTGGTGTGTCCCTGTGAGGTAAACTTGTGTCGTGTTGCAGAGTGGTCTCAATAGCTATTTGTTATTAGATTTGCCGGGAGTGTTTATTATAAAGTAACCTAGTAATGTACCTCCCATAAATGTGAACCAATATGAACGCCATGTTTACAGTGTCACATATCACATACAGTATCAGGATTGATTTTTCTTAATTAAATTCGACCACATCGTATTTATGTAATTGCCTGCTATTGCCTTCTTGATTTCACATAATACCAGTAATACTACGAAACAAATATCTGTGTTTTTAATTCGGAATTTTAATTCCCTTTAAATGAACACTCGGAATGGATATGGCTTTTAAGACCACAGAAAGAAAAACAATTTTTCTTAACAAGTCACAGGTTTTTATGATTTGGTATTGTCTTGCCCAATATATAACACTCCAGTACACTTATAACACCTGTATTATTTAATGCTCAATCTAAACAACCCCTTAAAGTGGCTGAATGGATCACAAACGTACTGAAGTACTAGATTTAAAAAGGAGGTTTATTTGCTAGCATATCTTTTACTGGCTCTGTTACTGCTCTCCTCGGTTGTTCAGCCAGGTTTGCAAGACCTGACTGAAAAAAAAACATTTGTAACAGAATAACGACAGTAAAGGTGCCATCATGAAACATTCCCACAGATACACTAGGATTTCTCTATTGGTGCTGAATATTAATGTGTGTGGAAGTTATTGTTTCCTCAACATTTCTCTCAATGTTTCTCAACCATGTTTTTTTTTAAATATATACCATGTATGTATGCACTAGAAGTGTATGTGTTATGTTTCTCTCAAATAAACCCTGTCCAACCTTGTATGGTATTTTTGATCATACTGTAAGTTCAACAACCATATGCATGCATTATTACAGTGTATAATACTATTGTAGTAACACACACATACATACAGTACAGTACATGCATGCATACATACTAACTCTCCTGTACAGGGTTGGAGGGGAGCCTGTAGCCTATCCCAGATGACTTGGGGTATTAGGTGGGGTATACACTGGATGGGGTGCCAATCCATTGCACACAAGCACACACTCACTCACATACTACGGGCAATATGGAACACCAGTTAGCATGATCTGAGTGTCTTTGGACTGTGGGAGGAAACCGGAGTACCCAGCGGAAACTTCCCAGGGCAGGAATTGAACCCTCGATCCTGAAGGTGCGATAACGTTGTGCTAACCGTTACGCCCCTGGCATACACACTATTATGTATAAATAATAGTGCAGTCCCACAATCCCACATTGCATTACAATGCGTCTGAATGACAGTAGAGATTTCCAATAATGCAATATCAACAGCCTGATCACAACCTAACAACAAGTAGACTACCTATATCTGTAATTGACCTATATCAACCAAATGACTTGGAATGGTTGAATGGAAGTAAAGTGCTCAGAGTTATTTGTACTCTGCCCTAAGCTTGATATAGATTCTTAATCTAGTATAAAAAAAATTCTGCAACACTTTGATATAGCAATGTATTCAGTCTGTCCACTATACTGTATGGTTGCAGGAATCATTTAATGTATAAAATAATGGCACTCAAGAGGCCAGATTTTGGACATTCCCTATACTGTATATGTAAGTAATGTCCAGGAACAGGGTGTAGGAAAATAATAAACTACAGTGTGGTGATCCTGAAGCTGATTATTTTCCAATAGCAGCATTTACTAAAGTGATTGATTTCTCCACAGCACTTTGCCAATGCTCAGTTTTTATTTACAAAACAGATTCTGTTGGCACAGATTTAATAACAGCTATAAACAGGCATGCCCTCACCAGCCTTTCTTTTCACTTTCTATTAAAATGAATAAGATTGCCATGGTATAGTGAAACTGGAAGAGCTTCAATTCCTAAAAGTTTCCTGCATCAGCAAACGTACAGCTTAACCTTTCCCAATTAAGTTGTTACTATAGGAACTACAGTATAATGTAATAGAAGTACAAGTGTATTAATACAAGCCCATGATTGTTTTTTTCAGTCAAACATAATGGCAAAGCTGCTATTATAGAAAGTTAATCAACACCTTGTGAAAATCATGAATTCAAAAGAAATCAAAAGTCAGAATCAAGAATTCAAAAGAACAGCAGTTTAAGAAATATTCCCAGTTGATTTTTATTTATACATATTACACATTTTACAGTTCAGGCTACATTAATACTAACAAAACAACAACAACAACATATTATGATGATAATTATGATTACTGCTATGACTTTAACTTGTTTGGGAGCAGGGGTAGCTCAGTAATTAAGGCATTGGACTGTAGTCTCTGTAACCTTAAACAAGTTAAAGGTCCCAGGTTTAAAATCCCCACCACCACCAAGTTTCCCCTGTTGGGCCCTTGAGCAAGGCCCTTAACCATCATCTGCTCAGATGTAAAATGAGATAAAAATGTAAGTCGCTCTGGATAAGCGTGCCTGGCAAATGCCATAAATGTAATGCTTTGTGATTAGCCTCGCCGCTTCTGGGTTGGGACTTCGAATCTCAAATGTACTCTATATGCTAGGAGTTTGCATGTTTGCATGCTTGTTGGAGGTACTCTGCGGTGTAGGCTAAATACCGTTGACAAATTGCTTATAGTATATGATTGTGTGTGTGTGTCTGTACTGTATGTGTGAGTGTGTTTTTTTGCCATGCAAGGGAGTTGGCACCCCATCAAGCGTGCACCCTGCCATGCGACTTTACACAGGATAAGCGGTATAATGAAACATGTTACCAACCTAGGAAATCCATTTTAATTGTTTGTATTTGTGACCAAAGGTTTTGAGAATAACAAATTTTAACAATGTCTGTTGCTCCAGTGTTTTTAGATCTTTTTGTCAGATGTTACTATGGTATACTAAAGTATAATTACAAGCATTTCATGCAAGTGTCAAAAGGCTTTTATTAACAAATACATTAAGTTCATGCAAAGAGTCAATATTTGCAGTGGTGACCCTTCTTTTTCAAGTTCTCTGCAATTCACCCTAGCATGCTGTCAATCACCTTCTGGGCCACATCCTGACTGACGGAAGCCTATTCTTGCATAATCAATGTTTGGGATTTGTCAGAATTTTTGCTTTTTTGTTTGTCCACTTGAGGATCGGCCACAAATTCTCAATGGGATGAAGGTCTGGAGTTTCCTGGTCATGAACCCCAAATTGCAATGTTTTGTTGAACCACTTAGAATTACTTTATTTATGGCTGTGTTCTTTGGCAAAATTATTATTTTTTATATGAGACAAGCTTTTTTCTGGATACCCCTAACAATCAAAAGGGGATTCATCAGAGAAAATCACTTTACCCAAACCTTCAGCAGTCTAATCCCTGAACCTTAGCAGAATATCAGTCTGTTCCAGATGTTTTTCCTGGAGAGAAGTGTTTTCTTTGCTGCACTTATTGAAATGCATGAGGGTGAGCACTATCATCAGTCCTGTGTCACGTTAACAGTAAAGCATCCTGAGGCCATTGAGTTAATATTTGTGTCATTCTCATGGTGCCTTAAATATCTTCATGCATAGGACTTTTGCATGTGCACTTTTTAGGAACATTTAAATGTATTTAAAAAACACATTTTAATTAAAAAACGTAATGGAGACTTTTGAGAGAGCAATAACCTGCAATAACTATCGTGGTACTCGAGCATATTAACGGCAGGGGCGGGGCGCCGGTCAGTCCGGCGCATGCGCAGTAGCGGCGGGGGCGGCCCGTTACAAACCACTGCACCGCGCTGTAACCGCTAAACCAGCAGCAGGGCTAGTCTGGGATTTTGACAGGAGGCGTTACGTAGGCTACGTCGGAAACCTACTGTAGGCAAAAAGACATTACAGTAAGTAATGAAATACTGCGCATTTGGTCTTGTTGTTGCTTATTGGCTATAAAATTCAGCTTGGGCCGGGTTCGCGTTTGGGCCTTTGTGGCTCAGAGAGAGTGTCTGAGTGTCCAGTCGGGGAGAACGGCGGTTACAGTGGGCAGCGCGCGCGCCGCTGCCTGACAGGACTCATTTTGAGTATTTAGTTTTAGTGAGCAAGTACGACATTTAGTCCAGTTATTATGTTATAAAACAAAGTCATGATGTAAATAAGATTGCTGTGGAGCCTTACAGACGACAATGACGGTGTGGGCTGGTGGGCCTGCGGGCTGTGTTGGAAGTCATTGCAGTCTGTAATGTTTCACGCTGCTGTCTGCCCTGTCCGTGTGCCTGCACATTCCCTGACTCAGCTGATTACATACAATCTCAAGTTGTGCTTTAAAAAAAAAGCCTTCCACGGGGATTGTCCTGTCGTCATCTAGCGTTAGAACAATATGGGTTTACAGTAAGCATGCACACTGCAACTGTTTTTAATAATAAAGCAATACAGCTGAAATATAATCAGAGGGCATTTATTTATCAGGACAACATGTTTAGACTCAATTAAATATTAACTGCGTACTTTCTCTTTTGTAAATGTTCACCAATAAATGGTCTGTTATGTACGAGTGAAGTGTAGTGCGCGTGCAATGGCATGTTAACCGTGCAGTGGGGCAGGGTTAAAAAAAAATCATCTCCAAGTCAAGTGTTAAACACCTGCAAGATTAAACTCAGCTGCACTGCAGGTCGGCATCACCAATCCCAAATCTAACAGAGAACCATTGATTTGCTGCCACTACGTATAAAGGTGTGATAAAGGTCATGTTTGTGTGTGTTTAAATGTAATTCGTCCCAGTGCAGCACAGAATCAAACGCATGGCCTGGGCAGAGCAGGTCATCTCAGGCTTCTTGTAACCAGTGACTTCTTTAACTTTACATTTCACCCATCCCATCATGCGACATGCAAAAAGTAAGCAGACACTTGTTGTTTTATAATAAAATATATGCAGCAAGTACGGTTTAGATAGTTACTAGTTATTAATACTGAGTTGATTTTGCTTTAATGGTTATAACCCAAAGGAGAATCCATACCCATTTCTCCTTTAAGGGAAATTATGAGGGATGTAATAGACCACGCACATTTTGAAAGACGTCACATAGCATTTTCCCTGACAGTTTTAGGGTTAAAAGCCTGTGACATATTTCACAGTAGTAATTTCTTGATTTGGTTTATATTAATTTGTTTAAGAAATGTAGTCAGAACAGTTAAAATATCAAATGCGAGAGGTTGTTAAATCATTAGAATAGTTTAAAAAAAGGACAACTTTCATTCAGGAAAATATTTAAAATTAGCTAGCTCTGTCACATGTGCTAGCCTGGCACAAAACCGTTTTGGAAATGATGTCATGGGCACACAAATTCACAGACTGTCACATGAATGCACCAGGATGTTCATTAGATGTCACTTACTGACTTCATGAGGTAAAGTCAAGGATAAAGCATAATAAAGAACTTTTCAGAACATTTAAATTGTTTGTACACAGGTATCACAAACCATTTAAATGTTCTGGAAAGTTCTTTATTCTGCTTTATCCTTGACTTTATCTCATGGGATACAAGCAATAAGTCGTCTAGGCATAGACAGAGAGTGTTGTTCTCAACAAACAATTGTGGAAAATTTTCACTTCTAGGCATCTTAAAGCTGGATAGAGTTCAATCTGAAATTTTGGAAACAAATAATAGTCAAATAAAAATGCTAACACATTTTGATACATAAATTTTTACTATAAAACTATAGGTGTCTACTTTCTTCTTGCATGTCTGTGTATATTACTGGCTTTCCCTCCTTCGTTCTTCATCTGTCTACATGAAAATGCAAATATACTGTATGCTGTCACAGCATGTCAAACCAGCAGACACTGATATAACCCTAACTACAAAGTCATGTTGACCAATCAGAAGCCTGAATAAAGTTCTCACTGAGTGGGATAGAGTGCATGCAGAGCCAAAATCAGCATTTTTCCTGTCCACATGTCAAAACTGAATTTCAAAATATTTTTACCCAGGTAAGAGTTTTCCAAAAAGTCCCTTTTTCAGGGACCTGAAACTAAGTTTATATGTGAACGCACCTGCTTTTAAATATACCCGTGTATGTGTGGATTAGGCCTGAGTTGGTGATTCAGTTCAAGTGACTGATCAAACAGGCCAGTCACTATAATATCATTGATAATGATGGTGATTTTCAACAAACAACAAAAACAGAAAACTACAGAAATTTTATTTTTATCGTGTTTGTGCTTTGTTTATTCATTCACCTTTGAAACACAAAGTTCATCCACAAAACCAGTAAATATGGTTAGGTTTTGTATCAGTAAGATGAAGCAAACTGGCTTTCATTAGTAAGCACAGCATCACGGAACTCATATTTATAGTGAAGCCAAAAAACACATTTCTGCATGAAAGCAATGACACTAAAATCTTCTGGCCATGCTTCAATATTTGACTTGAGATTCAGATCAGGTTGGATTTCGACCACTGTAAATAAAAAGCCCCCCCAACTATGCTTTACTGACCACAAATTTTCCCTGCATTCCTCTTGAAAATAGTACAGATCACAGATTGACCAACAAGTTGGCCAACCTAATCTGGAAGGATTAACTTCCAAACAAGGATTGTTTCTTTCCTTAATCTCTGATGATTTAACACTTGGATGTAGTGGACCAGAATACTAGCAGTTTAGTGTTTTTAACCTATTACATAAAATTCACCTTGACAGTTAATAATGAATAGTTATTAGGGATGGCGATCACCATATCACCATACTGACAGAAAATTTTCATTTGTATACAGTATGTTTGCATTTGATTAAGAATAAAAGTCACTGTTCCTATATAATTCCTCTAAACTATCCACACATCATAGTGTCCTGTGTGGCAGGAGCAAATTTCTTTGTTGTTTAGAATTGTAATGAAATCTGAAAAAAAAATTAATAAAGGTATTTATTAAATTATGATAATTACAGAATAGTAATACAAAATGAATGTGCGCAAAGGTATCATGAGGTGATTCCCATCCTTAATAGTTATGGTATTGTACTATGTTTCTCTCTTCTTTTTAGGAACATCATGTTTTGTTCAGAGAACCTAAAATAAAATATTATCTGTTTACCTCGTCTCTGTCATATTGTACATGATTGATCAGTATTAATTACCTAAAATAAAATATTATCTGTTTACCTCGTCTCTGTCATATTGTACATGATTGATCAGTATTAATTACATTAAAAAAATAAAAAAATAACAGAATTCTTGTCTAAAGGACATTTGACTATTTTCACATTGGAATGTTCAGTTTTCATTGTCCCTTCGAATTCCAATCTTAAATGACCAGCCAGGCATAATAATAACTGATTTATTATTCATTATTCATATTATTTATAACTCATTTCCTCTTTGTAAGGAATGGCGGTGAATGTATACTCAACATCTGTAACCAACGAGAACCTGAGCCGACATGACATGCTGGCATGGGTGAATGACTCTCTCCAGCTCAGCTACACCAAAATAGAGCAGTTATGTTCAGGTGAGTCTCACCATGTTCAGCACTGAACAGACTGACATTTACACCTGAGCTACATTCACTGCGCTGGTCATCGGTTTTCCATAAAACTCTCCCATGTTTCACAAACTTGTTTGGTTCTGAATGACTTTTTTTTTTCGTGTGTTTTTATTTGTCTGTAGGTGCAGCATATTGTCAGTTCATGGACATGTTATTCCCAGGGTGTATTTTTCTTAAGAAGGTGAAATTCCAAGCAAAACTGGAACACGAGTATATACACAATTTTAAAGTTCTCCAGGCAGCTTTCAAGAGGATGGGTGTGGATAAAGTTAGTCTGATTTCATTGTTTTTTCTGCCATGTCATTTAACAAGGCTTTTTATTTTACTGTTTAGTAATATGACTTATAATGTTAATCACTTCATGCATTATGAATAAGCAATATAAAAGTATATTGGGCGAACAGTTTTTTATAGTGACCTTATATTTGATTATGTATCTGATAATTTTCTGTATTAAAATGTCTATACCTTGTGCTCTGCTTAGTTACTATTTAAAGAACTGAGAATTTGATATTTTATGAGTTCTAAAGCAGTGAATGTCAATAAGGCTTCAAGATTATAGGACATCTTAAATTGACTACACTTAATATTCTAAGAGTTTCAGAATTACCTGAATGACTTGTCTGTTTATAATTAATTTTCCTGTCTCTTACACAATCAGATAATCCCAGTGGAAAAGCTTGTAAAGGGGAAGTTCCAAGACAACTTCGAATTCGTCCAATGGTTCAAGAAATTTTTTGATGCCAACTATGATGGAAAAGAGTATGATCCTATTCAAGCTAGACAGGGCCAAGACATCGCTCCTCCCCTGAATCCAGGTGAACACTTTACCCACAAACCCAAGAGAACTGGTCCAGGTAACCCTAATATTCTACTGCACCTCTGCTGCATCCATCGCTGAGCTTCTACCCTGCAAATGGCCGGCTTGTGCACGGTCTTGGGAATGACTGCTCCATGCTCAAGCTTCCATGAAAGTGAATAATGTGAAATTGCATTTTGTGGTGAAATATTCAGCTCAGTGCCATTGAGAAAACTCTCAATGTAAACATGTGACTAACCCCCAAAGTTGCACAGTGATGACTTGGGCTAATGGTTTAAATTATGGAGAGGCTGAAATCAAGTTATGCACATGTACCCCAAGGATTTTTGTGTTTATTATTAAAAGTCTTTGTTACCATAAAATTTTAGCAAGCACTATGAAAATAGTATAATTGAGCCAGACACTTTCTAATATTATGCATAAAATATATAACCCCCCACCCCCCCTGCAAATTAAACTAAAGCTTGGCGTGATGTCATTGGGCTGGATTGGAAATGTGTCTACAATTCAGTCTCTAATACCTTTTCATAATGATGTAACGTTGGTTAAACATGCCTGGAAAGCTAATGTTTTACAGTGTTTCTGTTCCCATTTGACTTTAACCAATGTTACAGAATTAACAAAATGTCCATGCAACAGCTTTAGACTAGAAGGCTGATCTTTATTCAGGCTTTAAACATCTGAGTTAGCCTGGCACATCATTAAACGTTGCTACTTTTGCATAGTTAAAGTACATCAGCTTATTGCATGAAATAATATTTCCTTTACTGTATATAGCTTGGTGGTTCTAAGACTTTGTCCCATCACTAAAGTTGTTTTCGTTTCAGGGCCACAGAGAACATCACCGACAGTACCGAAAAACATGCCCACACCACAGAGGGTGATGAACCCTCCTGTCAGGAAGAACCCTAGTCTCGCTCGGAATGGAGGTGGCGATGCTGAGATCATGGAGCTTAATCAACAGGTAGAGTCACTGGGAGGGTAAGGACGTCTTAATCTGCCTTCCAGTGTTTCACGTGAGTTGGGTGATGTATAATTGTTTCTTATAATTCTACACAATTGCAAATCTATCTTTATCAACAGATTTATTTATCTATTTATCTCCTCTGTTTGTACAGATAAGTGACTTGTTTTCTGTAGTCGTAGTATAGCAAAAGATTACAATACATCCTGTAATGATTGTCCATTATTCTCATCATGGGTTCAGAAATGTTTGGCCTGTTTATAATGACCTATATTCCTCAGAATAGCTCTACCTCTGCCTGCCCTCTCTCTGTAGTAACAGAAGTCGTCCTTCCGTGTTTTTTCCCCATTTCCTTTGCAAAGTTAATGGAACTGAAATTAACTGTAGACGGTCTGGAGAAGGAAAGAGATTTCTACTTCAGCAAACTGCGAGACATTGAGCTGATCTGCCAGGAACACGAGAGCGAGAACAACCCTATCCTCACTAAGATAATCGACATCCTTTATGCCACAGAGGTATGCCTGGAGATATTAGAATGGATAAGTAAAGAATAATTTGGTAATAGTTCACAGTAGCAAGACAAAGCAATTGTTATTATTTTATTTATGCGTGTGTAACACAGAGCCATGATTTTAGTTACTGCATCTAGTGACAAAGCGACAGTATAGCATTTAAATTGAGATTTAATGCAGATTAAATATGAAACAGTAAGAGGGCAGTAGTGGCTTAGAATGTTGCTGGTTGAAGTTTGTTTTCTTTTGCAATTTAATTTAAAAAGTAAACTCTCAAATCTTCTAGTTTAACTTGTAAAGTAATTACGGCATGAAAATAAAAATGAGTAATTTCAAGTAACCTGAGCAGTTTGTTTCTCGCTATAATTTAAATGCAAGTTTAAAAATTTAAGCGAGACAAGAATGAACTCTATTAAATGCCATGTCTCTTGGAATGCAGGAAGGATTTGCAGCGCCAGAAGATGAGGAAATAGATGAGCAGGCCCACCTAGACCAGGATGAATACTAAGTGATCCTTTCCATTTCCATCTCTCCCTCTTTACCTCCCTTTTCACTACCCTCTTCTCCCTCCCCTGCCTCCACTTTGGAATTACTCTGCCATTGCACGCTGTTGATATCTCCTCCATTACCTTTGTATCTATGGATGCCCCGTATGTACTAAGTATCTGTTTGTCTACTCCTACTACAGTTCATGCACTACACCTCAAAGGCCCAGTACTACCCGCTTCACCCCCAGACAACAGCATCAGCAGTGATGTATCCTAGTCATCTCAGCATGTTTTACATTATGACATGGAGAATGAACATGACATCAGACACTGAGGGTAGCACAATGGACTTAACACAGTACTGTACATGGTACAATGAGAAAGTATTTTTGAAGAAAAAGGAAAAAAAAGGGGGATACTGCCTGGAATGCAGTTATTTGCCTTAGATCTCCTGCATATTTTGTCATTGCTCTGCACTTGCTCTGTTCATTACAGTCATTCTACAGAACATTTATTTTACTGACAAGCTCGCACAATAACAAATAAGAATACTGTGAATTCTATCAGTCTGCCACATTTGGATATGCTATTTTGGGTGTTTTTGGATTACGCAGTTACAGAGATATAATAATGGAAGTGTGGGAAGACAAAAAAAAATAAAAAAAAAGAAATAGTTAAGAAACCAAACACAAAGAATGTAACACATTGCCCTTTTACCATTTAGTAAGTTTTACTGCATATCTAATGGGAGCATGTGAATGTTATACAAGTATAATGAATGAGTGATATATTTGTATTATTATAATTTGTTTTATGGAGCTTAGGGTAAGTTTATTTGATTCAATACTGCTTGCACTGTTTCAGATAATGAAACAACTGTTGGAAAGAAAAGTGGTATTTGATACTGATCAATCCAAACAGTGACACTACTGATCAAATGGCATTTAATTAAGGCTTTGCTGCTAATTTTACTGCATCTGTGTATATTGTTTTTATTATTTATTTTATTCTGCTATTGAATAGCATGAGCTGTGTTTTTGTGACTATATTTTATGTTAGGAGTTAAGGCCCAGATGTGAAGGAACTGAATGCTGTTTGCCTAAAGCATTGTGCTGCCTTTACAGTCTGAATCCTCACCTATTGGCATCGGGACTGTCTCACTCATACTTGTTTTGTCTACATTAAAAAAATGGACATAATAGTGTAGTTTGCATAAAATGTTTTGCGTTTTATTGAGTAAATAAACAGTTGTAAAAAAAGTCTGTTTGATGGCTTCATAACTAAACATTAGAGCAACTCTGAGTTTTAAGAACTATAAAGGAATTATCTGACTCATTTACTGTAATAAATAAGACATTTGGGATCTTTGGATGCTGTACAAGAGCTGCTAAGTCATTACGTCGTCTTTGGTTTGTGGAAGATGTGTTTACTGCAACTTCAGCATTCATGTTCAATCCTGTACTCAGCCACTCATCTTTAAATTGAATATATGAGCTATGTCCCCACCAGATTTTCTTTGCTGGTTAAAAGAAAAAAAAAAAAAACATTGTCGGGCAAAAGTCAGCTTTTGTTTTGCTATGCCGTATGGCTGAGAATCACTCTCAATAAGAGTCAGTTTTTCGATTTCAGACAGTTGATTCTCTCCTGAAAGTAGATTTTTACATTTGTGGTCTGTATATTATTATTAAAAACAACATACCCAAGGAGGATAAAAGGAGCAGTAAATAAGAAAAGATTACAAAATAAATAAATAAACAAACCTGGAAAAAAAATGGAAGCACCAGAAATAGAAAATAAAAGTGTATCCCTTATAATTTATATAAATGTAAAATTCTTAGAGGTTTGGACAATGTCTGTTAACTCCACACAGACCGAAGTCAATGCAAGACACGCGAGTGCCCTCTACAGGCGCATCTGCAATAAAAAAAAAAGGATGTCTATTTTTCTAAAAAAAATCTTTTTAACCCAAATCCAACAACTCAAATATTAAACTTGTTATTCAGATGAGTACAGCAAGCAGCAGACTGGCTTTTAATTGGAGCCACAGAGCTTTTTTTTTTTTTTTAAGTCCCTGGACGTTTAACCGACAGTACACCTTGACGTTATCGACATTATTTGTAATTGGGTTAACCATTAATTAAACCCATTCAAACCCTGACACAACCACGGGGGAGGGGGGCATCCGACGTAAAAACATTTGCCAAATCAATGATGCGAATCACAAATATCATTTCCATACCGGATCGGTCGCGGCCC
>JAQMYJ010000005.1:17999319-18009444 GCA_030014305.1 Clarias laeviceps
CAGTATTGTTGTAGAATGTAGAAAATAAATCACTAAACAAAAACAAAGAAATTTGCAAGTGACCCCAAACATTTGAATGGTAGTGTGTGTATATTAATGCATATATTTTTTTAATAACACCTCACTCACTAACACATTGCATAAGATAACTAATATCTGAATTGTTGGTTTGATATAATGTTTACAAAGGGATCCAGCTTTATCCGCTGTGTGAAACCCAACCTAAAGATGGTGAGCCACCAGTTTGAGGGAGCACAGATTCTGTCACAGCTACAATGTTCTGGTATGAGTGCTTGAGTGCATCTGCAACGCACAGTGTCCCTGCCATTTTAGGCATTAATTTTTTATATTGCATGTTCTTTGCTCCTGCCTGGATTTTGTGTAAGGTTCATGACATTCTCCACATTCCCAGTATAGTTTCAATGTCTTTGCTTAAAAGACATCGCACCAATAATCTCGTCAAATCAATCTCAACACTTGTTTTTTTTAGAACATATATACAGTATGTACCCCACTGAGCAGATGCATTAAATGCGAAGAGCAGTGATTTGTTTTTCATTATCTTCCTGGGGTGGTCTTAGCCTGGAAGGGCTTTGTTAATGAGCATTTTCACATGTCATAGCCTGCATTTGCAACAGTTTCTTAGAAATGGTTGTTGCACTTAATGGTTGGTGCACTTAAGACCTACACAAAGTAGCTCTAGAGAATGAGTGTAGCCAACAAGCTATAAATAGATTGGGCATATGTGTGAAGGCTCATTATTTTTGCTAACCTTAATAATAAGGTTAGCGCGTGAAATGATCCTGATTTCTTAGTTTTACTTCCATTGAATATATCTAAGCACACAGTGTAGGCAACAAAACATTTTGTGATAAAACATAGTGATTCATAATAACCCCTTGGTTTGATTTTCAAAACATTTTGCACATTAGAATTGTCGTATTGATTTTGGTCAAATGTTTTTCTTTCCCATTTTTTTTAAACACCAATGTTGTCCTGTGCTATTCCCAGGAATGGTTTCAGTACTGGATCTGATGCAGGGGGGGTTTCCTTCCCGAGCTCCTTTCCACGAGCTATATAATATGTACAAGCAATACCTGCCAGGCAAGCTTGCCAGACTTGACCCTCGCCTTTTTTGTAAGGTAAGTGTTTCTTGTTATTGCAGCTTTTTCTTTTTCTTTCTCCATAGAGCTTTCTGTCTCTGACCATTTTGCATGGAATGTATCTACTGCAGGCTCTATTTAAAGCACTGGGGCTAAACGACAGTGATTACAAGTTTGGACTCACAAAGGTGTTTTTTCGCCCTGGCAAGGTGAGCATAAATTAAATCAAACTTGTTTTGGCTTTGAATTGAAAAAAAAAATGGAATATAAAAGTGCAGGGATTGCTGTAGTAACATAAAGCTAATTTCCATACGCATCTTAGTTTGCAGAGTTTGACCAGATCATGAGGTCTGACCCAGATCATTTGGCGGAACTGGTCCAACGGGTCAACAAGTGGCTGGTGTGCAGCCGCTGGAAGAAGGTCCAGTGGTGTGGACTGTCCGTCATTAAGTGTGAGTTTTCCATAGGATGCTGGTTATGCACCATCAATGATATAAACAAGCTTTAATAATTACTTGTCTAATATCTATATAGAGAGTTTTTTTGAAAATATATATCATTTGAAATGAGTAAATTTTGACCCATCAATGATGGTAAGTTTAGCAAGCTGCATCTCAGTAGTTGCTGGTTTCAGAAAAGGCCAAGAAACTTAAAAAGTTTCTGGACATAGAGCCCAAATAATAAAATCACCCCAGGTCTTCTGATGAAAACATTTATATCTCCTGAGCTCCTGAAAAAGGTTATGTGTTCTTGAAAATGTTATATCAGTGAAAACATGTCTTTTATTGATCTTCTCTTGCTTGCTAGGAACACTCAACAGGGCATTTGTGAATTGAAAGACTTGCCTATGCTTTGTAATTGTCCTTCTAAATGAGAAAATGTATTCTCACTGTCTTTTTCTTCTTTCTCCCGCAGTGAAGAATAAAATCAAGTACAGGGCCATCGCCTGCATTAAAATTCAGAAAACGGTTCGCATGTGGTTGTGCAAGAGGAGACATAAGCCTCGGTGGGTGCCATTCCTCATGGTTTCAAACCACTTATGTCCCATTAACTCATCATTCATGAACCATATGTACCAGTAGCTTTGGTATGTTTATATCCATCCTGCTACTTTCCATTTCTTTATGACTGGGAGGGATTTTCCGTTGCATTGCAGTGTTGATGGTCTGGTTAAGGTTCAGCATCTGAAGAAGAGAATGGAAAGGTTTAATGAGGCTGTGAGTGGTCTAAAAGAGGGCAAGCTGGAGATGAGCAAGCAGATTCAGGAGCTGGCTACGTCCATCAACTCCCTCATGGCCAAGATTAAGGTGAGGTTAATGAAAGTTATGCTTTAAGAGAAAATACACCATTAAGTAATTACTAGATTGATGAAATCTTTTAATCTAGGGCAAGGCACATTGTGAGAGTGTGACGTGTTGTCTTTTAATGCCTTAGAAGCCTGGTGTCAGTTTGCCATTCATAATACATCAGGCACCAGTCAGTCCATGGACTAGTGAAGATAAACTAAAGATGCTATGCTTGGACTGTTGTCTCAAGCGCCATCTGCAATTTTCTTATCTTTGTGCATGTACAGTATTATTTTACAGCACAAGGTAGAATTTCTCAGATCACGCATAGGTCCCTGTTTTACTTCAGTTATCTTTACTGTAGTGACAGGTAAAGGCTATTGGGCAGCTCAGAAATATAGCACAATAATTTAACCTAGCATAAAAGCAGATGGTTGGATGTTTCAGACTAGTGTGTTTTTCTGTGGTTATTGCCTAAGCATAACAAAACACAAAGTACAAATGACCAAGTCCGTGTGCGACTTGTTCCAGCAGGTATGACTGCACACTAATATAATTTGACTGGCCTCCGAGTGAAATAAATTATATTGAGATTTCAATCATCCTAATCTTGCTGTATCTTCTCCCCATTAGTAGTCTTTGCACATTGCAAACCTTTTGAGCCTTTTTTTCTAGAATGGACTTTCTGACGGCTAAACCGTTTCTTACTCCCACAGTGGGGAGAAGGCTTTCATGTTTCAGACCAAATGTGAGTTATTGGCAGTGAGGTTCAGAGACTGTGCCCTTCTCTCCACCTCAGCGGTAACTGATTGACACCAGAGCTGAATCTTTTCCACTTGACTGCCTCGATAGCCTCTGTATAAAACAGTGACTGGTCCCTTTGGTAATTCTCTGTCCCTCTGCTAGACAGTACTAAGGTAGTGTTCTGGATTAGTGCACACCCTCAGGATGTGAAAGCAAGCTAAGCTTTTATGGGACACACCAAGCCATGTTGTCTTCTTTTAGGAGAGTATACCTGCAGGGATAAATGAGCAATACATGGCCAGCATTACATGGGAATTTACTCTCCCCTTTTAGTTTACTATGGCTTAGACTGTTGGTAGCTGGGCATCTGAAAGCATGCATACTGAGTTGATGCTCTTATGAATTTGTAGCATTATGAAAAGTTCTAGTATCTGGTTTTAGTGGTTCTGGAAACTAATCTACTAATCTAATGAGGTATCCTGTGTATTCCCAGCATTTTGGTTCTGTTTAATAGCCCATTTTTGGGTTTTGTTATCTCACAGACTACGGTGATGACCCGCACAGAGATTGAACAGGCATATGAGGACCTGGTGAAGCGCTCGGAACAGCTGCTTTCCTCAATGCAGAAGAAGAAGCAGGAGGAAGAGGAGATGGAGAGGCTGAAGCACATCCAGGAAGAAATGGATAAAGAGAGAAAGAGACGTGAAGAAGAGGCACAGTTACGCAAACAGGAGGAAGATGATCGTCGCATGTAAGTCAGGTTTAATCGTTACAGGGATTTGTTCATTTATATCATCAGTGTTCTATGACATAGAAAAGCTTAACATTCTAATGTCCTGTCTCTGTTACGTTGTCTCCTGTCACTTAAAGCACATACTATTATTTGCTTATATTGTAAATCTGTTTTTCTAGATAAAGAATGCGTGTTATTTCGTGTGCATTGGCACCATTTATCTACCTTTCTCCATTTATTTTATCCTTATTACAATAGACTTAAGTGAAATTTTTATGATTATTAAAACCTGATTTTGACAATGATTTGACATAGTATAAAAAATGATGCAAAAAGTATGTTACTCATTAAGTCACTGGATTAGAAGTTATCCAGCTATATACCTGGGTAGTGAAAAAAAATATTTCAAAGGTCGATATTAATTTAGTGCTATTAATTTTGATGGATCTGGATTGCTGGAAATAACAAACAACATTAGAGGAATATGTTTTTCTCTCTTACCACAGGAAAGCAGAGATGGAGCAGAAGCGGAAGCAGGAAGAAGAGGAGAGGAAGAAGCGTGAAGAGGATGAGCGAATCCTACAGGTATGACTCATTTACATTTTTACTACTTTGACTGATTTTATTTTTCTTTTGCTGGCCTAAATTGACATCTACCCTCCATTCAGCATTGATGGAGGCAAGTTATTCCTCCATACACTCTCATGCAGGCTTGTTTAGAGCATGTATTTTACAGAACAAACTTTGTACTTTAGTCCTGCCTTTGTTCTCTTTTTTTTCTTATTTTATGACTTTTCTATTGAGCCGGTAAAAGATTTCTGATTTTCAAAAGGTTACAGAAAAATATTTCTGTCAGAAAGGTCCTCAAAGCGTTGTCAAACCAAATACTGACTTTGTTTCTGATTACTGTTTACTGGGGTTTATAGGGCCTATTTATTTATTTATTATTTCTTCATCCTTGGTTCTTGCTGTAAAGCATTTATTTGCATGTGCCTATGACTTTTGCACAGTGCTATATGTGGTATAATTACATAACATTTTCAATAGCTACTACTATAGCCTGGCTGCTTTTTTTTTTTTTTTTTTTTTTTTTGCACAGTTGTCAAACCATTTCTTTGTTCTGACACCAGCACTAGTTGAAAGAGGTTGCATGCTTAACGTCTGGATAAGGTCTATATCTTGTCGACCCCAGGGTCAGCTTCCAGTGAAGCAGTCATGCCTACCATTTCTTACAAGCTCTGCTTTCAAACTACAGCTGTGTGTTACTGAAATGTTCTGTTTGATGGGTCCCACTGCAGATCCCCTACTGTTCTGGTGAGAGGTTGAATTTGAGAAATGAAAAACTCAAAACTAGGTAATCTGTGCAGTCAGATTTACACAAGACTTACAGGTTTTAAATAAACATTACACACACACACACACATTATTTTAATAACCTCAAACTGAAATAATATAAAAAAAAATTAAAATGAATATAACCTGTAAGGATTAAAAATGGGAATACTAACCATTGTATAATATGCTGAATGCAGCTGAAATTTTTAGATTGAAGATAAATACTGTAGCTATACTGTAGATAAATGTCTATCTATCCATGTCTCTCAATAAAGTAGTGTTTTTAAATGGATTGATAAAGAAAATGCAGTTGTTAAATAGGATAAAATAGACTTGAATGTTCATCATTATACCTGGGAAAAGCATTAAAGAATCAACAATGAATGGTAAGTAGTGTATTAATCTGTACTATAAATTTTTCTTTCAAATCACACTTAAAGTAAGGCAAAATGCAATCCAGGCATATACTGTAGCTGCAATAAGAATCTTCCCCATGTGTTTTTAATTAAAAATTTTTTTTTTGTGCTGCAGGTGGAACTGGACCTTCAGTTGGCTGTAGAACGAGAGGAGGAGGTTCAGAGGCAAGCAATACTGGAGCAGGAAAAGCGAGACAGAGAGCTGGCCATGAGGATAGCTCAGAATGAAGCTGAACTCATCCAAGATGAGGCTCAGATGGACCTCAGCCTACGCAGGTAAAAAAAACAAAACATACATATGCATAGCAGCGCTTTCTTGTCACTGCTGAAGTTAGTGTCAGGTAATGTTAGATCAACAAAATTCTACAAAACGCAGATGTTCTTGCACTGAGATTTCTATATGAAAAAAGCCTGCTGCCCTGCTGCTTTTGTGAAATAGCATAAAACCCCAAACTGCAGCCAAGTAAACAGCTTTGTGACTGGAAAAAGGCTTTGTGATTCAAACTAACATTGTGTTCACCCCCAGGGAGCTTATTGCTGGCTCAATTGCCACATGGACCTACAGAGTATGTGTTCATTGTAATGGGATGTGATGATTGAAGCTAGGCATGCTAGACATGCAAAGAGGGTTGAATCTTTAATCTTCTATTCATAAAAAAGCAGTATTCAATACTTTCTTACATTGGTCATAAGTAACCAGACAACTTTTTCTCACATTCTTATTTCAAGTGATGGGCTAACTGGCATTGCTTTTTCTACACGTTGGTATAATTAGGGCAAAAGCGAAAAATCCTGCTTTACCTGACTCTAACTCACTATGGCCAATGTTTTTTCACACGTTCTCTTGTCCGCTCTAAATCTTTCATAAACCTAGACTGCAATCTTCAGCAACAAAGCAGTCATAAACATTGGCCAAATTCTGGGTTAGTATTAGCATAAATACTATACTTATTCATTAATCATCATATTCAGTGAAATGTTTAAAGGATTTCATGGGATAGATCATTATTTTGCTTATTCCCAAACAAATTATATTTTCCCCCTCCAAGGTCAGATTTAATCACTTGAGTCACTTAATTTAGCTCATGCAGTTACTTACAGTATGTTACATTTAAAGTCTCTAGTCTAATAAGTGAACTGCTTTTGCTCAGTCATTTCTGCTTATAAATTTATTTCTCAATGTGCATTTGTGCAGTCTGACAGTTGGACAGTCTGAGCAAAGTAGCTTTGCTACTAACAGCTGTCAAGAGTCAAAAAGAGTGTCCACGAAGTTGTGTATGTGTGTCAGCTTCTCTGCAACATTTCTAAACAAGCAGTTTTTTCCTGCTCCAGTGAAAACCGGACCAACACTATTTTTTCTTGTTTTCAGATTTCTTGTTTAGATGTTTTTGTAATGTACTAAAATGACATATAATGCTCTACATTATTTTTATAAACTGAGATTGAAATTGTTCTGCAATATGTACGAGTTTAATCCTCATAAAGATTAAATGTTGAATGTTTCTTAAAAATTATAAACTGAGCTATTTATTTAAAATCTGTTCAACTGAAGCTTCTGAGAAATTACAATGGCCCAAATTACCTTTACATACACTACCAGTAAAAAAATTCGGACACATCTTTTAAATCCATGTTTTTTTTCTTTGTAAAACATTGCTGAAGGCAATAAACTCCTTTAAAAAACTGATATTGTAATGTGTCTGCTAGCTGTGTAAAGCCTTCATATTGGCTCTAATCTGAGGCGCAGTTATTTGGTGATTTTTGAGGCTGGTAACTCTAAATGTACTTCTCTGCAGCAAAGGTAAGTTTGGGTCTTGCTTTTCCGGGGTAATCTTCATGAAAGCCATTTTCATCATGGTGCTTAATAGGTTTTGCAAATCCACTTGCAAGAACTGAACAACTGACAAATCTCCAGTATTGTTGTAACATGTAGTCCAAACTTGTGTCTGAACTTTTGAATGATGTCTAAACTCTTGACTGGTCCTGTAAGTATTAAAGTTTCCTGCTGAAACTGCAAGAATAGTGACTTTCACTGTAAACTTTAATCAATCTAAATTTGCCCACCAAAACATTATTCATAACATTTTACTTTCAGGGTTTTGTACACATTGTTCTACATTACATAAGTATACTGGTATCATGCCAATAGACCACACTTCTGGAACAACGCTCACTGATTTTATTATATGCCCTTCTATTAACTTTCACTTTTCCTCATTGACTTATTGGCTGTGTTCTTCTAACTGTACCACTGACACAATTTGCAGTTCTGTCAGAGGCTGGATATAGTAAGATGAATGGAATTATAAATCACATCTGGCTTTGGGGTGCCATAGAATCTGTTTGAACTGAGAGTAGCTCTGGTTAATAAGCAGTAAATCCTGACTTTGATTGAACTCTGAGAGAACAGGCATGATCCTTACCTTATTGCTAAATCCCACATCCATATGCATTCTCTCTGTTCTTGTAGCCTTTTATACATTCCTTCCATGCTTATGGCTTCTACTGCCTGAACTAGCTACTCACTAGCTCAACACTGCAAAGGCATGGCCTTATAATGTCTCAGTGCCTTATTGATTTGGTCTCTAATTCCTAGAGACAGTAAACTGTAGATTTATTATAAAGTTTCTAAGGGAGGCGTTTTCACCCTGAGGCTAATTAATCTAAATGAGTTTTATTTAAACAGTAAGCTGTAAGCAGGTCACTTGCATATTACTATGTAAATGATTTTTTGTTTTTAGGGGTCCACAAGTCCAAGCCAGCAAAGCAGCTACTGGGGTAAAAAAGCACGACCTAAGCAAATGGAAATATGCAGAGCTTCGAGATGCTATCAACACCTCCTGTGGTAAGAACAGGACATCTTTCTTGCTTCTCTTACATTTTCCAGCCAGCAGAGATGTTTTGGGGAAGACAATGCATTTTGGTGAGGAGATTTGCTGAAAATGCATATTCTTCTTCACAAAGTAATAAAATAAAAAAATAAAATATAAAACCATATGATCAGTATTTTTTAGATCTTTGCTATTTACTGACCAAATGTAATATTGTGCATGATAATTAAGCATAACTGTTATTTTGTTTAACCATTTTGTCATGCGTTTTATAGATATAGAATTACTGGCAGCATGCAGAGAGGAGTTTCATCGTCGTTTAAAGGTCTACCATGCCTGGAAGTCAAAGAACAAGAAGCGCAACACTGAGTCTGAGCAGAGAGCACCCAAATCTGTCACTGAATATGGTAATATAGAACTGTTGCACACAGTTCATACACAGTGGATACAGCATGTAATTCAGAATTCTCAAAAAATAATAGTGATGCACTTTTGATAATTAAGAGGTTCTCAGAATTTCCTTTGTAAAATCAAATTGTCATTTTGGTAGTGCACAGGAGTATATGTATTTATGTATGTATGTATGTATGTATGTATGTATCTACAGTATCTACGTATGTGTACTGTATGTATGTCTGCATCCATGTTTGTTTGTTTTGCTGGAGCACACCACAGGTAAACCAGATTGGTCCTGAATTTCCCACAGATTTTAAGGAGCCTCTTAGATACTGATTAAGTTTCTTGATGTGCTTAAGCACACAGCTAAATGCACTCACAGAAACCACAGAAAATTTATTGGTTGTCATTCCAGCCCAACAGAACCCAGCTCCTCCTGTTCCTGCCCGACAGCACGAGATTGCTGTGAATAGGCAACAGCGCTACTTTCGCATCCCTTTCATCCGTCCTGCTGACCAGTATAAAGACCCACAGAATAAGAAGAAGGGCTGGTGGTATGCTCATTTTGACGGTCCCTGGATCGCAAGGCAAATGGAGCTGCACCCAGACAAACAGCCTATTCTACTGGTTGCAGGTAGTTAAGATTTCCAGAGCTTAGAGGGATAATTTAGGATTTTCAAACCTAACGTCTAGATATAATGAGTTTTGAAATTGAAACTGAGGATTGTAAGAAACACCATGTTTTTCTAGTTAACTTTGTATGAAGTTTTTTCTACATGTAATTCCTTCCCAGTGCAAAGCGGAAACTGTCCTTACCCCACCCCTTTCCCACCACCACCATCACCACACCAAATAATAGTTTCACAATGACTCTTTATGGCCTTTAGAAACAATTGGTAAAACGTTTATGGAAATATGTTTGTTGTTAATTAGCTTAATCTCTCACTGTAAACAAGAGAAACCACATGTGTCATAATTAGTTGCACCATTAAAATTTCTTTTAAACAAAACCTTACCAAAGCATATTTACCATTTATATTGTAAACATTATATTGTCATTTATTTGGGTTAACATTGAATAGTTAGGCACTCTTAAGCAATCATCCATGGATTCCTGAATCTCTGGTTTCTTAATATAAGGTTATATAAACTCAGCAAAAAAAAGAAACGTCCCTTTTTCAGGACTGTGTATTTCAACAATAATGTTGTAAAGGGTTTAAACAATGTTTTCCATGCATGTTCAATTAACCATAATCAATTAATTAACATGCACCTGTGGAA
>JAQMYJ010000005.1:18016282-18063258 GCA_030014305.1 Clarias laeviceps
TTTACAATGTAGAAAGAAATAAAAATCAGGAACCATCATGGAGTTAGAAAGTGACCCCAAACTTTTGAACGGTAGTAGTATATACTTCCATTTTCCTTCACCTCTTCTTGTAAATCATGAATAAAGTTAATTAACCGGATATTTCAACCATACTAACTTTAACTCTACTTACTAACTCTAATTTTAATAATTTATCTGGAACTTGTAAGAAATAGTCACAAGCAAAATAATAAAATAAAAAAAAAACATTATAATGAAATGTTAACCTTTAAATGAAAAGAAGTGGTTACCAAGATCCAAGATATAACTTGAGGCTTCTCCGTGTCTAAATAATACAATTTGCCTACTTTGTTCTGAATTCACATTAGTGACCTGTTCACTTGTTCAAAATCACTGTAATGTAAAAATGTAAGTTTTTTAAAAATATAATCTTAAAATTGTCCTTTTTTTTCAAATTTCACTTTTAAGTAATTTTAGACGTTCAGACATGGCTTTTTGGAGCTCTTAACATGCTCAAAAATCACACAGGTTGTGTAATGCACCCAGGTGGCGATGGCGCAAGGTGCTTGGGCCCGCTCATCGTTGCTTGCAACAATATTTCAAATTTCACTTTTAAGTCATTTTAGACATTCAGACCGAGCTCCACTGTGCATGTACTGTACGAAAAAAAACACAAGCACTAGGGATAGGGGTAGCTCAGTGGATAAAACATTAAAACAGCAAGGCCCTTAACTCTCAACTGCTCTGATGTACTGTATAATGAGATAAAAATGTAAGTTGCTCTGGATAAAGGTTCACTGAAACTGGATGCATTTGGAGCAGTTAAAGGGAGTTTGATGTAGGTAAAAATGCATTATCTGTTGGGTATTTCAGCTGAAGCATTAACATACTGTACACACTATGGAGGAGATCTGAGACCTATGTTAACTTATTAAATAAATAGTAAAATATGGGACCATGAAAGGTGAAGATCTGAGAAATAATGTGGGGGTTCTCAAATGAGTAGCTGTGATTTGTTCAAAGAGAACAAAGAGCTTTAGGTGACAAGAGAGGGGTGAGATGAGCATGCGGAAAATTTTCTATGCATAAGACCACATCTCTTTCATTTGCAGGGAGAGGGGATGTGAACTTTTTTGCCCCCCACTCAGCAAGGCTAACATTCAAGTTAAGTCAAGTTGCTTCTTATCAGGATGTTGAGAACAAAATGTTTAATAATACCAGCACAAATAGCACAGCTATTAGCTTATTTATGGCTGAATCCCAAATGACTTTGTACTACCAAGATGACCGCAATATGTCGGGTATCAAATAACATCTTATACACCCTAGGTAGTGACTTATACAGAGCTGCTAACATGACATTATTATTTAACAAAATCTAATCACCATCAGTATAGTAGTTCTATAACAGGACATGATCACTGTATACAGTACAGTCATGAGAAATTCTTTAATTCTATGTGGTTTTGTGGAATAACATAATAAAAATAATCTGATCATAGTATTAGGCAAATACAACCTCACGTACCATTATTTATTTAACAAAAATAAAAATAAAAAGTCATGTGGGTAATAGTAAGTACCCCCTTAGTGCTTCCACAGTATTTAACTGATCATCAGCAGGTGTGCAGACCTCTATAAAAGCAAACGTTTTGGCAGTTTGCTGGTCTGGGGCATTTATGTGGGTGTGTAAAGAGAATGCCAAGAGGGAAGGAGATAAGCAATGGTTTTAGAGGGAAGCAATTGTTGCTGCACATCAACCTGGAAATGGTTATAAAATAATTTCCAAACAATTTGGAGTTCAACACTCTACAGTGAGAAAGATTATTCGCGAGTGGAAAGCATCCAAGACACATGGCAATCTTCCCAGGAGTAGATGTCCAGGCATATTCACCCCAAGGTCAGTCTGTGCAATGTTTAGAGGAATACAAAAACACCCAAGAGCTACATCTCAGACCCAACAGGCCTCACTAAGCATGTTAATTGTTAAAGCCCATGACGCCACAATTAGAAGAAGACTGAACAAGTATGATTTGTTGGGAAGAGTTGGCAGAAGAAAGCCTCTTCTGTCTAAAAGGAACATGGGAGCATAGTGGCACAGTTATATATATTGTTGTCCGTGGTTGTGTTTGCCTAATACAAAGACGAGGATTTAGTAGAATCTGTCAGATATTTTAACAGTATGTAAACTAAAATATACAGAGCTGAGTTTAATGTTCTTATCCTCCTTTTTGGTCTCTGTGAATAACAGAATTGCCTTAATTGGGAAATCTGGGAGCTTACCTCGACATGTGGTATGCAGTGGTGGAAGCCAAGTATTTCTGATACCAGCTTTTCTGACCTTGTTGTGTAGAGTTGCCTGGGAAGCTGTGAACATATTCACAGCCTGTCATGATTATAAACTTAGGGTATATTTATGAACAGACAAGCTGGAAAGCAATGTACTAGCTGTAAAAACAAGAAATATGTAAAATGGCACTTCATGTTGTTATGACAAATGTGCTTAGTTTTACCATGTACTGTACGTTCATTAAAGAATGATTTCAATGCAACAAAACAATAATTTCAAACATGCATTATTATCCTTCCTTGAATTTTAGTGATGTGCTCATGACATCACTAAAATTAGTGGTAAGCATACGCTGGAGTATAATAATGCAGGAAGTGTCTTTTCTGATAACCAAGGACAGTTAAGAACTGCTAATATTTCATTTCCTGTTCATTCTGCCTTAATTAGTTAACCTCGTACAGACATCCGAATATCTAATAAGCTCACTTTGAATTGGAGCCCAAAAAAGCACAATTATTATGCTGTCAATGTTTAAAAAGAACTGCACAATGATACAATGTGTTTGAGATTTTTTCCATGCTTCTAAATTCAGATAGTTTTATTATTTCATAATTAGAAAAAAAATAATAATATGTATCTTCAGCCAACTTGTGTATTGTTGAATTTTTGCCCCAATATTGCTCGCAATTATACATCTACAGTATATTATACTGTACCATCTATATAAATTATCTTAATACAATGTATTAACTATCATTAAGATTGTATGGTATAAACGTCACTGCAACAACTTTCAGCCATGGAGTGAGTCAGTTCATTTAAGAAAGTTGTTAGTACAACTGTAAGATCTAGTTATCTTGTTAAGACACATTTTGACCTGTGCACTTTACCTCAATGCTTAGGGGCATGTTATCCAGTGAGTAAAATGAGCCCTGGTCAGAGCTTTGAGGGGAGCCAGAGTCAGTGATTGTGGGATAGCTTATGCTGGACACATGAGTCAAGACACCATCATCATTCTCAAAGACTGGATTCACTCTCATAATTCCATCCATACACAGGGATGAGTCTGAATGCCTGTAACACAGAGAAGAAGAGATTTAACACCAAAACAAAAGACAGAGACAGCCGACCTCAATGCAATAAATACTTATTGACCGACGACTTACACTAGTGTCACTGTCTTTCTGGTCCTTATACATTTCCTGTTAATTAACACTAACAGGCCTATCACAGCACCCACCACAGTTAGACTTCCCATCACATAAAGGACAAATATGAACGGGTCGATGGGAACAGACACCAGATCGCTGCAGTGCTCTCCTTCATAGTACCAAAATTTACCTGCAGGACATCTGGAGACATTAGAGTTAGACAGCAAAAGTAAAAATAAATGCATCGTTCATTAATCAGATTTCTTGTTCTTTTTATTTATTTAATTATTTTTAAATAATGTCATTAGTGCTCACGATTCAAGGTAGGAAGCTATAAATGAAAAGTACTGAAAAAAAAATAAAATCATGTAATTATAATGTACTTCCTCTGAAAATAAAAGAATTATGTGATTGTAAACTTCAGAAGATTTTAAGCAAGAAAAGAAAACATGGTGAAATGAAAAATGAGATGGAATTCCCAGTTGCTTTCTATTTACTACATGTGATTTCTATCAGCAGGAATGTAATATAGTTGCATTCTTACACAAACTATGTTTTTAACAGAATAACACTTGGATGTTTTAATTTTTGTAACATGGACAATACATCATTTTGTCATTTCTACACATTCTATATATTCTTTATCAGAAGCTATGATATGAGATCTTAATCCAATTTTACATGACCATATGATTAATCTAATTACTGATGAGTAATGACTGGATTTTACGGCGAATATGATTATTATTTTTTTTATCAGAGTTATCAGGTACCTGCAGCTGACTCCATGCCCTGGAATGCGCTCACATAGTCCCCCATTGAGACAGTAGTTAGGCTGGAGGTTACAGATGCTCTGACAGGGCAGACCATCCACTGTGCTGTAGCCAGGATCACACAGACACTCAGCCTCGGTAGTCAGTGTGTTCACCACACAGTGTGAAAACTCATTGCAATCCATGTACTTACATGGATCACCATGATGAGCTATAGAGGATCAAGAATGCAAACCATTGTCATAGTATTGATTCCTTAAGCCATGGAAGATTTATTGGTAAAGCAGAGACCCATCACCTTCATACCTGACTGGTTATCCATTTCACTGTCCATTCTCTTTGGGGAGGCATTACTAAAGTCATCAAGAGTGCAGTGCACAGCCTTGGTGATATTATCCACTACTGGTTTGGCTAACTTCATCTTGTTGTTTACTACCACACTGCCATTTCTGAAGGTGAGAATATGTAGCTCCTTAAATCCATTAAGACTGGATTGTAGAAATAGGAGCAACTAAAGGAAGAAACATAGCATAATTTTCTATAGAATCATAGATCAATTGTACAATATACAGTATACACGCTATTATATAGACTATATTGCAGTCTATAATCATTTTCCTTAAATAGAAACAAATAAGCATTCATTGATTTTTCTATTAGCCAGAGAGAAGTTAATTACCATATGAGTGATAACATGCTTGGAGAGAAATTGTATTTTTTGTCAGTTCGTACAAAAAAAATAAAAATAAAAATAAACCCCCCTAAGCAATTTTTGTAGGTGTTTGCATTTCATTAGTACTTCTGCATCATTCTGTCAACAGCTTTCCTGTGTGAAAATTAGGTGTTGGAGAGAGGGTGAATTTAAAAAAGTTCAAACAAGTTCTGCCTAAATAGAGCTACAGTAAAGCATAATTAGTGTGATCATTTAAACAATTATCTTTATACACTATGTGTTTCATCTACTTTTGGGACCAATTATAATTACAGTGTTTTTGACATATTAAAGCTACTCCAGCTCTGGTATATTCAATCAGATCCTGCGTAGTGCTGGAGTTAAGAATGATACAGCATCCCCTGTCATTCCTTTGTTATTGTCATATTTCATCCCTTTTTTATCCATTGAAATCAAATGGTCAAACTACCAGCTGTACACCGTCCGCTTCTGCTGATGAGCAATCACACTTTCTCTTAGAAATTAGTTTTAGCTATTAAACTTTTGAGGCCTTTTGATCTTGTGTGTTTATACATAGATTTGTATCAAAGAGATAGGAAATATATAAAAAGTATACTAAAAATAAAGTTTTTAACTAAATGAAATCACTTAAAAGTATATTCCATTTACTGCCACATGAACCTGGGCCTTCCTTGTGGCAGGTGAGAAGCCTACTGGCTAAATTAGCAAAATGTATTAGTATTAACAGTATTAGCAAATTAGCTAAACTTTCCTTAACAAGAGTTCAAATTAAATGAAGTCCGTGATTTCCAGGAACGACACACTTTCCAGGAAGGAGACACCTTATTTTAGAACAATTTAATAAATTATTTTCAAGTGATCATAGCTGATGACTATCTGGCAAGACTCAATATAGTTTTTTTTTCTAGATTGATGAATTTGATTACGTCCATTAAACTGCAATATCAATTAAAAGCACATGAGCCTATTTCATTGTATAACATGCAATCACTGCGCTGTCACTATAGGGGTGTAGGGAGTGACATCAAAGGTGCTGAGACAAAATAGCACTGGGTGAACCATCGCCCCAACCACCGGACTGCACTACCATAAACGCACTACACTCAAATAACCATTTAACAATACAAGGAGCAAAAAGTAACAATTTCTCTAATTGTATGTGTAATTGCTTAATTTCAAATTAATAATAAGTAATTACGTCTACACATCATACATTTTATTCACACTTTAAACAATTATAAATAACTTAAAAATAATACAGACATAGTTACAAAGCACAGATAAGTGAATGTGACAGTAGAAGTTGAGGTAGAAGAAAGTAGAAAGAAGAGGTAATGTAAGGGTAAAGCAATCATTCTTGAGAACTGGAATAAAACTTAAACAAAATTGAAAAGAAATATATTATAAAAAAAAAAAAAAACGTAATATATTTTATTGAACAGTAAGATGTGGTTATCCATCCCTGTTTTGGAACAACTTCCTAGTTGGAATAATTTCATACAAATAACAACCTTTTTTGGTGAATTACAGGATTTTTGTCAACACTGACAATAAAAGACGTATTTAAATTATATTTATTTATTATCTATATCTATATCTTTATTATATATCTGCCCAACAGTTTGTCACAGGTTTTATGCCGGATGCCCTTCCTGACGCAGCCCTCCCATTTTCTCTGAGCCTGAGACCCCCAAATGGGCATCGGGTGGGAATTGAACCTTGAGCCTGATGGTGGGCCTTTCGCATGACAGGCGAGAAAACTTACACTGAACCAACAATTCCCATAAAACACCAGAAATTCCGACCTGACGGAGGTGACACAGATCTGACGTGTTGATATATGTACAGAAATTCTGTTTGTATGTTTGGGCAGCTGGCAGCAGGGAGTGCATGGCTGGTGGACAGTGGTGTTTGCACAGGTAATCACAGGTGATTATCAGCTTTTGTGTTATAATGGGTGTGTGTCACAAGGCGTAGCCTACCTCAATGACTAACTTGGTAGGCAGCGTCATCATTAACTTTTATGTCATACTGTGGACATATCAAAGGGATTCCTCACTGAATCTAACAGTAGGCAACATTGTCTGTGGAGAAAATCGTCAGGCCATCTCATGGCTACTGAAATCCTGGATCAGACTGCAAAATGTTTACAGCGACAGCGCATACGACAGGCAGAAGTTAGGGCTGCTGAAACAAAGACATGCAGTTTAGGCTAATTGGTGTTTCTAAGTTGCCCATAGTGGGTGAATGAGCATATGAGTGTGTACATGTGCCCTTTTAAAGCAATTAATCATACTTTAAAACAAAACATATAGGAAATTAGCAAAAACTAAGGTTTTGCTAAAGAAAATCACAATTTTTTAAAAGTAGTGTACATAAAATATTATTATTATTATTATTATTATTATTATTATTTACAATAAAACACCATTTGGATGTATTTCTCAAAACTGTCACACCATAAGTCACCACTATCAGATTAATAACAAAATTCTACAATATGCTACCTAACTTCTGAAATGTACTGTATGAGGGAGCTAGTTTGTTTTTCCATAATTTGCTAGATACATATTTGATGTGTTTGAAATTAATTTACTAAACATTACCCCAAATTTAATGTAATTAAAGCAAGAGATATGGTGTTGACATTTTATGGTTGTGACCACAGCTGTATTAATAAATTAAAAATAAGAGTTAAAGCAATTTTAAAAATGTATTTTAAAACATTTTGAGCAATTGAAAAATGTAAACCCTTTTTCTGGACAAAGACTTTCTCAAAATATTAATTTTAAGCAGGATAAAAAATTATTTTGTTATGCTGAGTTGATTCAGCTTATAACATAATGAAAATATGAAAAAAACAACACAATATTATGAGCTGGACATGTTTTGTCCCAGTTCTCAAGAATGACTGAAAGGTACTGTAAAGGTAAGAAATCAAGTGGAATGGAAAAACATATAAAATTGGTGTCTTTGCATTGTCCATCAAATCTTTGCAAGTACACTATTATACTTGTTCATCCCTTAATGATAAGCTCCAAAGTGACCTAAAATGCCACCAATCTGTGAGAAAATGAGAGGGGAGTGAATTATCCTCTCTCAGCAAGTCCCTGTAAACAACATAAATCTGTTTTATAAGTTATAACTATTTTGTTTCTCAAGATCAATCTCTCAAAGGCAAAGAACCATGCTGCACAGGAGGAGCTCTCCCATATGAAAGTAGTTGACTGATGATATGATGTCAGTGTATGCATTCCCATTGTATCCCATGTACATTTCCATCCATCCACCCATCAATTTTTTCTCATCTATGTGGGTTCACATGACTGCTGATTTGCACTGATGTGTCTCTCAAGCCACACTCGTAAACAAGGTCGCAAAATACTTAAACTCTGCTGCTTTGAGGCAGTTTCTCATTCCCAACATGAAGATGACAATACAGGCTTTTCTACTTGAGGACGATGGCATCAGATTTGGAAGTGCTCCCTCTAATCCCATCCACTACGCACTCAAATACAAACCATGAGAGAGTATGCTGGAATTCACTGCTTAATGAAGCCAACAGGACCAAATAATCTGCAAATAGTAAAGATCCTGATGTACCGATTTGGAGTTCCAAATTGCTCACTAAACTTCCCTTGGCTACATTTAGAAATTCTATTCATGAAACAGAAGTGATAAAGAGGAGACCTGGCAGAGTCCAACAGGTCTGCCCATACATGGGAGATCTGGACAACACTCTCGCTCCAGTAATCCAGGAATCTAATGATGGGTAATATTGGGCCTGTCACCCCATACTCTCCAAGATCCTCCACAAGATCCCACAACGGAATTGGTTGGAAGGCTTCTAAATGGGTAAGGAGCTTTTCCATTATTCTGTGGAATATTATACATATTATGTGGCTGGACGAAATGTCCATTGTTCTTCCTGAACATAAAGTTTGACTAGGATCTGGACTCTCCTTAGGATCTGTTACCCTGGTATAAACATTTTTTGGGAGGCTAAGAAGTGTGATCCCCCTAAAGTTGATACAAATCTTCTGTAAAGGTAGATAACATCACCTCAGTCTGCCAATACAAAGGCACTAGTCCACATCCTCATCCACCCCAAGAACCCTGCCCCTAAGAAGTGAATTATCTACATCTGTGAGCTTAGCCCCAGTGACAAGCAAGTCCTCCTTTGAGTCCTCTAGCTCTACTTCCTTAACGGAATGTGTATCACTGCGACTTAGGAGGCCCTCAAACTACTCCATCAACTGTTTAGGTACCAAGATCTCTGCCCGCTCTGTAGCATGAGCAAAGTTCTGCTTGCCCCTTTTAAGATAGGAATTACTACCACAAAAGCCACAAACAACCAAATGGCCTCAGCTACATTCATCCTCCTCATTAGTTGAGAACTGGAACATTACCCATCCTGGATCAATATTTCAAGCCTCCCTTGGAATGCAGGAGAAGCGCTTCTGGAAATAAAAGTTGACGATCAACTGGACAGGGACCTCTGCCAAATGCTTCCAAGCAAACCCTCGCTACACTATCAGCCCTAGCATTTTCCCTTCCCCTTGATCCAACTCACCACCATGTGGTAATCAGTTGACATCTCAGCCCCTTAATTTACCCTAAAGTCCAGAACATATGGTCACAAAATTGATTATACCACAAGATAGTCAATCATGAAACCAAACTGAAGTGACCCTTTTGCTCACTGGGTTAAACTATAATATACTGGCACCAAACTAGGGAGCCATGAGTATGCCCACTCATGCTCTGCGTCTCCCACCCAGGGCAACTCAAAAGTGTAAAAATGTCCAACCCCTTTCCAGCAGTTTGATTTTAGACCCCTTGTTGTGTGTTGTGGTGAGCCCAACTATACTTAGGTGTACTTTGGTATTGCTCAGCCCACACTAGCTCTGGCGACTACCAGAGTGATCATGTTAAATGTTCCTACTGTATAGCCAATGCCTCTGCTTTCTACTGCAGGCCAATCCACATTACACAATACTCATACCACTACTGCAGTTAGCCTTCTGGGGGGGGGGGCCTGGGCCTGTACACTAAATGTCTCAGAGCAAGAACTCACTCCTCGAGTGAGGAAAATTTGGTCCTGCTAGGTGTAGTAGTGAGAGCAATTTATCAATATTCTTAAAATTGGAAATCACTTCTATCTTCACCAAAACTTAGGAAAGCTGGTTAGGCAGAAACGCATGCAAAGGACAGACGTTTTAGTAACATTGAGTGACACAGAGCTCATTAAAGATACATTTGGACAAAAATGTAATATTTTTTGTGACAGATTGTCCACGGCATGCAACTGGTCCATTAACCAAAATTTCATATGCTGTCCCCACAGGTGACTACTACTTTTTTAGTAACAGCGAAGATGCAGCTTAGAAACAGGGCTGATTTGGGGTTAGTCACAACTGACAATGTCAGCAATAATAAATCAAACTTTGCTCTTACAGCACCACAGATCATGTGCAGATTCATACATTTCCCCACCACTCAGCATGAAATAAATGAAAAACAAGCTGCCCATTGCTTGTTTCCCTGGAGGGGAATCATCCATGGCAAACATTAAAATAATCGTCCTGAGCACAGACGAGAAGGCTTATGTCAAGCAAAAACTTTATTACAGCATCAACACTCAAGTGGTTATATATATATATATATATATATATATATATATATATGAATTTAATTATTTGACAGTGTAGTTAATCATTTTTGAGCAGCACTTCATCACTTCAATAATACAATGTTCACTGTTTATCTTTGAGACCTTGAGCACAAGGCAGGGTACACCAGGGACAGGGTACCAATTCATTGCAGGGCACACTCACACTCCAGGCAATTTAAGAAAGCTAATTAGCCTAATCTGCATGGCTTTGGACTGTAGGAGGACTGTGTAGTACCTAGAGGAAACCCATCAAGCACATGGAGAACATTCAAACTTTATGCACACAGACCAGAGGTGGGAATCGAACCCTCGATTCTGGAGGTGCAAGGGAGAATATACAAACCTCTTTTCAGATTTGAACCAGACACTCTAGAGTTACATTACCATACTACACCTGTTTTACAACTTCTTTCCAGGCCTATATCATATAGTTTTATATAATAATCGGTTATACATTATTATTCAGACTCATATATTTTACAGTAATTAGTCTCATGTCCTACCCCAGCCTTCTTCAGCTGTCGTGTTTTAACATTTATATTGCTACAGTAAATACTGGAGATGTCATCATAAATGTACATATATTTCCCCCCTTATTTCGTTTGTTATTTTGTTTGTTTGTGATATATAAGTGATGAAGTATGAAAATGGGTTTGAATTGCCTGATAAAGTCCAGAACATGGATGTTTTTGGTCCTGGCTTTCTGATGGCTAGGAGAATGCAACATTTGAGAGCAATTTATTTAAAGCTACAGACACTATACCTGCACATTTGAAAAAGGAATTAAACAGCAAAAAAAATCATGCATGCCAGATTTTCAGGTAACTTTTTTTTAAAAAGGGGTATAATATGTGCCCTTTAACAAAAACACTGTAGTAGTTACGAACTGAAGTTATATAGGTTAAGTATATAAACTTGTGTATTGAATAAATAAATGTCTATTATGCAAAAACAAAAATATCTGAAATAGTTGTACAAATAATGAATGTGGAAAAAAGTGACTACTTACTAGTTCAAGGAATGGCTCAAAAGACATATATCCAGATGAGCTCCTATTTAAGAGATCCTCTGACAAAAACATGTCAGTAACCTGCACATTAAAGGACACCCCAACATCTTTGTCTAAGGAGGGGACAGAGGATTTCTGATTGTCTGTCTTAGATGGCAAGCTTTAAAATCCGGAGTGTCACATGCTATGGTCTGAGGAATGGGTTTGTATAGATTGTCCATCCTTATTGAAAAAAAATTCAGGTACTGGATAGGACTGAAGGCAAAGAGAATAAGTCTACAAAAGATGTAGTTTGAGTGATTGAGGCAGACTGCATACATTGTATGGTTCCCTTACTCCTGGGTATAAGAGAGAACCTTATTAACTCTGTGGGCTCATTTTTGCTACAGTATATACCTTAGAGCTCTCTGTGAAACTGCTGGGCTCAGGAGTTTCAGAAATGACATCCATAACCTCAGTGGCATTACCTGCTACCTCCTCTGCTTCAGGCACATCATTTGGGGTAAAGTATGGCATAACTGATATTTAGTCTTTAAATTAAGCTTCTAATACATCAACTAAACTCTCTGAATACTGATACTGATTTAAAGTAGATGCTCTTACAGCTTTGCTGGTCATAGCAGCAATTTCAAGGGCCTGGTCCACTTCGGTTTTGTTTGAAGTGGAATCCAAAGAAATGTTCCTTTTATATCCTACAATTACAAAAAAGCACTGTTATAAGAATATGGCTCTCACTATGTATTAGATTATGCACACTGAAAATCTAAGTAATGTTAATATATTTCATTTTGCATTTGATACATTTTAATGTATTTGAAAAAATATAAATTAACATTTTATTTACATGATGCTATACGAGAAGAACTGTGTCCTACAAGTAGTTTTAAAGTAGCTATAAACAGTGCATTACAGTACCTTCAGGCTGAGTGAACAACTTTTGTTGCTCAGCTTCCTTTAGCTTGGGGCCAAGGCTTGGTTCAGGTGGAGATGGCTTTGTAATGGTCACCAATGCGGTTACAGTAGGCAAATCTTTACATGTTTCCTGTGCAGGAAATGCGCGCTCCATTGCCTTCTTATCTTTCCCTTGAGTTCCATTAGGAGCTGTCTTTTCCTTTGAGTTGGTAATTGACTCAGTAATCTCCTCAGAGATGGCTGCTGCTGCTTGCTTGCTAATAATCCCAGGTAGATGTGTTGGTTTGTCTGTTTGTAGGTCTTTTGAGTGATCTTGTGTGGTTGCTTCGAAGCTGAGAAAATGGATATTTAAAGGCAGGGATGTATCCTCCCTCAGGGCATTTAATATCATATTCTTCAGGGCTATTTCTGTGCCAGATTCCCCAACTGTCCCTGGAGGACCTGTTCCTGTAGATTCTACCTCTGTCTCAAACACCACAGCGTAGTGTATTGCAACACTTCCAGGTCTGCTCATTTGTATAAGAAGAAATTGTTAGTTCATTCATTCATTCATTCATTCATTCATGCATTAGTACTCACTGTCAACAATAATTAGTGTATTATATTATATGTGCCTCTAACTTAAAATGACCATCGCAAAATCATTACAAATGTGGAAGTTCTTCAGGGGTGGGCTGTGGAGGAGGCGAGTTAGTTAAAAAAGACTGGAGGCAGTAATAAAGGCAAAGGAATGTTACTGGAATATATTTATATTACATTTAGAAAAGAAACCTATTGGGACTGACATTTTTTTCCGCTTGTCAGACTCATACAACTTCCAGAGCTTCTTGCTAAAAATGAACTGTTTTTTTTTTTATGTTGTTATTAGAGAATGTGTTTAACCTTGACATTTGTAACATGTGAGAAGTGTTAACTTAAGACTGGACAATAACATCCATGTATGTGTTACATACTGCAGTTTTAGTAGTACAGTTAGCAGCATGCACAGTTCATTATACCTAGAGTAGAATTAGCTCAATTGGTACTTCTAAAAACATTGTCTAATTGGTGCACAGGGCTTTCTCTCTGTACATCTAATTTGATAATTTGTTCTGTACTTAAATCTCTAAGTGAAAGAAAAAAAAAAAGCACTTTTAACCCAAAAGTGCGATTTTCATGTTCAGCAGAAAGTAATTTGTGGACGAAAATTACTACTCACTGAATTCCCAGCAGTCGAATCGCCTTAAAGCCAGAAAGTTTGTTGAAAATTTGCAGCATCTGCAAAGGTATAAACAGCTTGTCATTTAGACACAAGTGCAGAAATGTTACTTTAAAATAATACAAAGAAGTCTTATACCACGACCATAAACATAAACATAACAGTAAGATGAGCAAAGAAACTTGGCACCTCGAATGGTACAGTATAAACAATTTTATGTGTTCTTTTTCATTAGACAAGCTGTCTAGATAAGAATTACTGTAGGCACTGGACTACATTTATTTTGACACATATCAAATTAGTCTATTTCCCTGCCGGACTCATGTATAAATCACGGGTTTTAATCATAAACACAAACAGAGACGACTGAAGGAAGTTATCTATAAAACACACACCTCAGTGTTTAAGACACAGTAAAGGGATGCTACAGGTTTTACCTCACCTGCTCATGAAGACTATGGTGGACGTCCTGATAGTGCAAGTTGTTAGAGTCTCTCAGTAGCTGACTGTATTCTGGGTCCTTCAAAGTCACACTGATCTCTATTATGTGCTGCTGAGCTGAAACCTTGGTTTTTTTGAAAATAAAAATGATTTTTTAATGGATTTTATTCTGTTTTATGTGATCCAGTTTCTAACTATAATGTTTTTTAGATTTTTTCCTGATTTTCTCCCTAATTTAGTCATGTCCAATTCCTCCCCGTCACTAGGGGGCTCTCACATTAAGGCTACTACTACCAATCAGTCGGGAGGGCCGAAGACTATCAAGTGTTTCCTCCGAACCACGTGACGCCAGCCGACCGCACCGTGAACTGCTCGCTCACGCACCGTTAGGGGCGGTGTAACACACTTGGAGGACAGCACTCCTTCCGCGTGTATGAGCTCACAGAAGCCCTGATTGGCTGTAGAGCCGCGACTAATGTGGGAGCACTAAGTACCTCTCATCCCTCCCCTCTGAGAGAGCTCGGCCAATCAGCTCTAGACCTCCGGCTGCGAGAGGTTACAGCATCACCCGGAAATCGAAACCAGTGATCTCCGGATGATAAGGCGAGCACTTTACCACTGCGCCACATGGAGGCCAGTGATCCAGTTTCTACACTTATAAAGCACAAAAGCACAAAAGCACAGTCCATACCTTTTCTGAATCCATGGCAAATTTCGCTTGTGGAGTTTTTGAATCTGAAATTTCCATACTCATTAGTCAATTAATATCAAAAGAAATGTATATACAGTATAGATAAACCTTGGATTGTGAGCATAATTAATTCCGGAAGCATGCTTGTTTATTAAAGCAATCATATACTGTATCAAATCCAATTTCCCCATAAGAAATTATGGAAACTTTATTTGTTCCACAACCCAAAAATATTCATCCAAAAAAAAAATTATACAAAATATTAAGTCAAGCAAATTTACCTCACTTTACCTTTGAAAGGAATCATGACTGGAGTAAGAAGAGAAGAAGGAGGAGGAGGGGGGCTACTGTGTAGGACGACTTTCACACACACACACACACACACACACACACACACACACTAACAAAATCACTGTTCTGCCGGAAAACGTCTTTAACAGGGACCCTTTCTAATGACACTTGCTTTTGTCTCCTTTTGAGGATTTCGCGGAAATGTGACGTTGAATTGTCATTAAACAGAATCATCTCCCGCACTGCTACAGGCTTCTTAACCTTTGTCTTCACTGGGGCCGTTGATGCAGTACAGGTACTAAGGAACAGTCACTACACTTGGACAAAAAACTCGCACTGAGACCAAGTTACTCACAATTCAAGGTTCCAATATATATATACATATATAGTATATGATTTGAGTGTACGTTTCTTGCCTGGTACAGATGTAGTCATGGCACTGGAAAAAACAAAACAAAAATAATTTAATTGTTGCATTTAATTTCATTTGATTCATTTCGACAATAATAGTCTGAAACAAGGCTTTTTTGGTTTCCTGGGTACAAAGAATAAACCATTAAAGGTATAACAGATGTCTTTAGGTTTTAATTGAATTGAAATGACCTATTATAGTTTAGTACCATTTCATCCTTAGGATTCTGACATTCATCCTTACAATGTTGTGCTCAACCAATGAATGCTGATGGCCGGAGAAGGGTACAGCACCATTCATGGGCCACAAGGCATTTTATGCTTGCTTCAGTGTAAAAGAACAGCCCACACTACCCTACCTACCCCTTTGTTAATTTTAATTATCTGCTTTAGTAAATACGATACCCAGATTTATATTGAACTGACCCAACGTTTTTAACATATTTACAATAGCCATTATTTGAAACAGAGCAGGTGAAGGTCTCATGTTAAACACTGCCATGCAATTCACACTAGTCCTAAAACACGGGTGTCATTCTTTGAAGAGTTGAAGAACATTCCAAGATGTATACATAATTGTTGTATACTTACTGATCTTTGTTTTCTTGAATGTTCACTCTCTGTAGACAAGACACACCAGATGAACACAATCAATCAAATAACTAATACAATACATGTTATGCATTTGCTTTATGTTAAAATTTTTAGGTGTTTATACTTTTGTTTGTTATTCACTACAATATCCTTACCCTGGCCACCATGTCCATGTGTTCATTGGTGCTGCTAAAATTATGGGCCAAGTCCTCCACACACAGTGAGCCTGTCTGGCAGGCATGTACCCACTGCTGGAACTCCATTGTGTCAGGTAATCTGTCCAGGAAAATTTGGTATGCCTCCCATACAGCTTCCTGGCAGACTATTTAGTATCAAATACAAAGTATACCAGCATTATAGTCTGAACATTTCATATCTCGTTAGCATACAACACACACACACACACACACACACACACAGGCAAAGGTTCGGACACACCTTTCCTGATTTTGATTTCTGTTTACATTGTAAAGCAATGCTGTAGACATTTGAATAATATATGGAATAATATGCATTTCTTTTTTGATATGGTTTTTGAGTTTTTGTCTATTTTTTTTGTTAATATGGGAGATGTGCTGCTACTTATGATAATACAAATACATCTCCAGTATTTGTTTCTTACTGTATATTTAAGGTTTACCTGAAGGAGAATGAACTTTGAAAAAATCTACAAAAAAGTGACAAAGATCAACTCATTAAAATCTACTTTTAACTCTCTTGGTTCACTGCTGCAGTTTTGGCCTTGGTAATGCAGCTTCCTGTCCCAGAAGGCTTCTGATGACAAGTATGCTAAATATGATTTATGAAGGTATGCTCTGCTGGAGACAAATTTAGCCTTAATTTTTGGTTCTGTCCCCCTCATCGGTTACAATGTGTGATGCCCAACCTCTCAGTTTGTAATATGATTTGTGGTTGGTGATGACCTCTTCCATGTTCTCCTGAGGACATGCTTTGACCCCTGTACTGAATAGTGCTGATCTCTTCACTCGAAGCCTATTCAGGATATGTGAATCTCGGACAGCCGCCAGATGCCTGGCTGCTTGTGAGGCCTTGTAGAAATGTCCATATTTGATGTTTCTGTTCCCTGAAAAATGGTTCCTACTGAGGTCTGAAAAAAAAAATTGCAATTCAGCTCAGTTAAATTTTGTTTGGATATTTTTTTTAATAATAGATATAAAACAGCTGTACAGAAATGTATCCTAATTAATATGTAAATCTTTAATGAGCAAGGTAGAGGTGACAGTGGTGAAAAAGAAATCAGAGGAACCAGAATGAAAAAGGAACCCATCCTCTTCTACAGTATGTGACACCAGTACTATATATGTTGAAAGGATGTTCAGTACAAGTGTCATAGTCTTTTTGGTTATAGTAGCCGTTCTTACACTGAAAATGACTCATGTATCAACATATTTTAATTAAGGGCAGAAAAAAAATATATAATGTATAAATAAAATAAAAATAAATAATGATTTTAAATGGTATGTTTATGTTAGGGTGCTAAAGTGGCTCAGTGGTTAGCACTGTCGCCTTGCACTTTCAGGTCCAGGGTTCAATTCCCTTGTCAAGTCTGTGTGCATGGAGTTTGCATGTTCTCGCCATGCTTGGTGGGTTTTCACTGGGTGTGTGAATGTTTTTGTGAGTGTTGACCGGGTGTCAAAATGGGAATAAATACAATGGTCATCGTTGGCTTCCAATGGTTCCCATTGACCTCCATGGTTCCTAGTTGGACTACAAAAGTTCCTACAGTAGATGGATGGATGTTTATGTTAAACTAAATAAATTGAATTAAGTACATTTGCAAACACTAGGAACAGTATGATTTATTGTGATTTGAATTGCTGTAATTATACTTGAATAGAGACTTTTTCCATCTTGTTGCTTTTATGGAATAGTTAATGTTATTGTAGAAATGTGCTCTCTAAATTAGGTCATAGCTTATTTTATCTGTGAAACTAAATCCATTCTTGGCTGTCTTTCACTTCTAGTGGTGGTGCAATGTTGTTTAGTCATTAAAGAATAATTTCATTCATCCGGAACTGGGTCTCTATAGTGTTGCATTGTAATATCAGCTGCCAAACTACAGAGACCTTAAGACATTAAGCCTTACTTAGCAACCAGCATTTTCAGACCTGTACCTACAGTACTAACAGTAAAGGTAGTTGAGTTATAAACACATTATTTCACTACATAAGAACTTCTACACCACAGTTGATTAAAATGGTCATGAATTAATTTGTTTTAGGTCATCAACTGATGTATTCCAACAGGATTTTTATTTATTTAAAGTAACAGTTCAGCAGTGATTAAATCTCATGGATTCTGCAACTGATCCTCTGCTTAAGGCATATCCAATCAAATTCATTTATGTAATTTACAAAGACCAGAGACAAGGTTTATGGCTGGAACTAGGTCAGAAAGAGAGGAGTTTTCAAAGACACTCATCTGGGATTTAGCACTTTAATTAACGAATTAACAAGCCGGCATGTTGAAGAAAATCTGATCATAGAAGCATCCCAGATAGCAGGACTCCGATCTAGATCTGCAGCAAATGTGATGGAAATCTGCCAGAGGCAAAAAGGATCTGAGTTGGATCCAGACCAGAGTTGTCTGCTATCTGGGATGGATTTATTCATTCTGTTAAAAAAAAAAAAAGAATCGGCTCCGAGTGGCGCAGTGGTAAAGTGCTTGCCCTATCATCCGGAGATCGCTGGTTCGATTCCCGGGTGATGCTGTAACCTCTCAGCTGGAGGTCTAGAGAGCTGATTGGTCGAGCTCTCTCAGAGGGGAGGGATGAGAGGTACTTCGTGCTCCCACATTAATCACGGCTCTACAGTCAATCAGGGGCGTCTGTGAGCTCACACAAGCGAAAGGAGCGGATAGCGTTGTCCTCCAAGTGTGTTACGCCTCCCCCATCGGTGCGTGAGCAAGCAGTTCGAAAAGATGCGGTTGGCTGGCATTCGGAGGAAACACGTGATAGTCTTCGGCCCTTCCGACTGAGTGGTAGAAGTAGTGGGAGCCCCCTAGTGACGAGGAATTGGACACGACTAAATTAGGAAGAAAATCGGGAAAAAATCCAAAAAAAAAAAAGAATCATCTTTGCAAAATGACCATGCTGGTCAAAAGTGGTAATGTGAAGCAGTACCATGAAACAAACATAACCACTTATAATCATCGTACATATACGGTCAAAAAAAACCTTATACATTTTTCATACCCACATTTGGGTTAAATGTCTTTAATCCTTGGGAATGCTGTGAAGGCCCCATAGAACAGCCGCAAGCCAGAAACGATTAGTGTCTCACACAGCTACAAACAAATAGCCTTTTGTTTTACTCGGCTGATGAACGGAATGCCCAAACATAATGGCCAAACTGTACAAGGACAAGAAATCAATTTGAAAAGTGCAATAACAGGTTCTTCACCATATTGTAACAGTTTGACTCGAGTGCAAATGCTTTGTTTTAGCTGCTCATATTGTATACGTAAGTCTTGTTTTGTGTCGCAAAACTGTAGGCTTAGTGTAGGGGCTCTTGCCATTAAGAGCTTATTGTGGTTTTATCTTCAATAAAGTTAAAATGCATTAATTTATGTCCTGAAAATTTATGTCGTTAACCACCTTGCTTGTTGTTCAATTATTCATCATAAAGCACATTATTCAGCAATGGTTACAAATTATTCAGTATTTATATTGAGACTATTAGAGAACATATGCAAAGAGGAGATGACTTAAAGCCTGGACTGGCCTTAAGGGGGTTAACTAATTAAACTAGCTAAATGCCATGATTTTCAGTATGTGAGATTAAATGTCTACGAAAGTAGCCAGAGCAATAGTGTAAATCATTGCAAAGATCACAACATGGAATATTGTAACTTGGAAGAAAAGAAAAAGATCAGGATGACAACTATATGATTAGAGACAGTACAAGTGATAAAGGTAGGACATGTAATAAATGTTTTAAAACTCAGCACTATATCTTTTATGGACTGGGAACAGAGTTCAGACTTCTATTAAAGTGTGCGACAGGGTGCAAATAAGCCAAGCAAACACCATTCTGCAAACAGCTTTACACCTTCCTCCTGACTGCTACTTACCTTTGATTCTGCTGGCTTGGAGGGTAAACAAGAACAAGGTGAGGAATAGTCCTCTTTTCAAGGCCATCATGCAGGTCTTTCTTTTCTTTACAAGTCAGTCACATTAAAAATTAGAGATGTAGCAGCACACAATGTTAGGTCCACTGAGTGCAAAATTAATGCTTCCACAAACACCGTGTGAAGGTTTTTCCACAGAAGGTGTTGCTTGCAGTAAAGTTGATCGATGAGTGCAGATTCCTGGGTGAAGATTTGATCCTTGAGGGCAGGAGTGTGTGTAAGTCCTTGCAATGGTTGTAAAAAAAAATGTGTGTGAATGTAGCCATTTATGTCTTAAAGATGGATGAGAAGAAGTGTGAAGGATAAAAATATACAGTAGGCTCTTTTTTGGAAGTCATCAGTGTTCCACCCACTCCTCCTAATCATGTCGCTTGCTTGTGGCAGACTATCGTCATCCTCTTAGTTGCATTATCAAGCATGTATAAACAAAACACTTTCACTCCTAACCAGACCAGTGCAAGCGCTCCTGCCTCTCTTGTGTTATCTGTCTTCTGCTTCCCAGTACCTGCCTCAAAGCAGACGATTCGCCAAATGTTCTGCTGCATGCCAAACTCTGCTGGATGCCAAGAGGAGGTGAGATCTGTGTGTCATGTGATAGTGAGTGCCTGTCTGATAGAAACTAAACATTAGATGTGTGCGTGTGTGTGTGTGTGTGTGTGGGGGGGGGGGGGTGCATGATTGCATGAGTGTGTACTGTGTTCTGCTTTTATTAACATTTAAAAAGCCTTTACTGCACACCAAGAGCAAAAGACAATTAGAAAAAGGCTTATTTATGTCTCCTAGACAACTATGACGTCTGTGTGAAACCAAAATGAGACTAAGGTGCATTTCTCCTGCCAATCAACATTTCAACATCTCAAATTAGCCTCCTTTTTAAGTTTCAAATGAGCGCGCTTCAAAATCAAATAGTTCTTAACTTTATCTTTTTAGTCTCAGGCAGATAAATCAGAGGGCTTTCTATATGGACTCAGTCTATTCTAATCCCACCATCATTCATATGGTGCATCATTCATAAGAGCTCTTTGCTGGCACTCACTGAATTTTCATCAAAACTTAATAGATTTCTTTTGTCAGCAATATCTGACTTTATTATTCCCACAACATTATTTTTTTATTATTCATTTTGTATTGTATTTGTAGGCTGAATGAACAGATTGAAAATGGTTGATTGTAGGCTTTGCTGTTATAACCCTGTTATATTTTCTGCGAATAACTAAGTATCCCACTAGACTTTTTTCAGTGTTTATTATGATTGTTTATATGTGATTTGTTATGTAGGTATGCAGATTTTACCCTGTAAAATAGAACAAAAAGTGATATATTGGGTGTCATGTAAATAATTAATGTTCTTTAAAAATAGTATAGACCATTTTAAGTTTTCCAAATTTTTTTATTATGTTTTATACTCATCTTATGAATTAATTCAACTTCTTCCCCTCGTCATTGTCCACAAAAAACTCCACAATGATAGACTAAAAACAATTGTTTAAAATGTTTTTTTTATAAATAAAAATTTAAACATTGTATTTACATAAGCATTTAGATTCATCACTTAGTACTTGGTTGAAGCACCTTTGGCAGCAATGACCAGACTTAAGTCTGCTTGTGAATGATGCTGCAAGCTTGGCACACCTTTCTTTTGGAAGTTTCTTCTATTTTTCTTGGCAGAATTGAGCTCATCCAGGTTGAATGGGCAGCATCAGTGCACAAGAATTTTCAAGTCTGTCCAGAGATGCTCTGGTGAGTTCAGGTCAGGACTGAAGGACTTTCATAGTTGTGTGTCTTGTTGAAATGTAAACCATTGCACCAGTCTCTGGAGAAAGTTTCCAGTCAGGATCACTTTTTTTTCTGCATCCATTTTGCCCTCTATACTGATTAGTCTTCCAGTCCCAGTTGCAGGAAAAACATCCCTACAGCATGATGCTGCCCCCACAGTGTTTGACTGCAGGGATGGTTTTAATAAGGTGACGCACAGTGCCTGATTTCCTAATTCCAAATAGTTGAAGCAACCATAGTTCAATCTAGGTGTCATCAGACAAGAGAAATTTGTTTATTGTGGGTTGGGAACCACATACTTTTTTTTTTTTTTATATCAAACTCAGAGCCAGCTTAACTCAGTGCCTTTAGAATGGCTTCAGTCTGGCCACTCTACTACTGTAGAGGCCTGATTGGTGGAGTGCTGCATTGATGGTAATCCTTCTGAGGCTCTCACATCTCCACAAGGGATCTCATAATTTCATTTTAACTGACCCTTGGGTTCTTGTTCACCTGTCTGACCAAGGCTGTTTGTCCCTGATGACTCAGTTTGGCTGGGTGTCCAAATCAGGGAAGACTGTTGGTGGTTCCAAATTCGAGAATGATGGAGGGTATAGTGCTTTTGGGCACTTTCAATGGTACAGAAATTTTCTTGTATCCTTCCCCAGATCTGTGTCTTGACACAAAGGTTTCGAACAAAGCTACAGAAAATTCTCTCAGCTTATGGCTGTGTTTTCTGTATGAAATACATCATTTACATGACACCTTATTCCTTTCCTATTTAGGTCCAGTGAATTAGGAACAGGTGGACTCCAATCAAAGCTTCATCTCAAGGACTATTAATAGGAGTAGGAGCAGCATAGCTCAATTGCAAGAGTCATAACAAAGGGTCTGAATATCTATTAAAATAGGACATTTCTATCTTTATTAATTAATTAATTAACAAATCAATGCAATACTACAAACAACCATTTTAACTTTCGTCTTTGTCATTCTGGAATATTGTGTAAAATGATGAGGGGGGAAAAGAATTACATTGAGTATATTTTATGATGAGTATTAAACAAGACCATTGGGAAAACTTAAAGGTCTGAAAACTTTCTGTCAGGACTGTATGTATGTATGTATGTATGTATGTGTTCATGGATGTACAATACCTTCATTACAATGTATTTTAGATCAATGCTAAGCCTTTTCAGTAGGAAAAAAAATCATGAAAATATTAAAAATTCCATACAATTTAATCCTGTTTTATATTTACGCACCTTATCAATTCCTCTAGTATTCTCTCTCTCTCTCTCTCTCTCTCTCTCAAGAGCTTCTACATGGGATACCCTTTGATTGGCCAGTTCTTTGGTATACAGTAGAAGAGATCAGATATCAAATCTCAACAGGAATTATACAGATCAAGGTCAGTGAAGAGCCTTTTCATGATTTTGAATACAAATGACACTACAGCATAAGCTGTTCTTGAGGTGTTACAGACTGTTTCATAATTGTGCCAAATAGCTAGAAAGAAAAATCACCAAAGCTGACATGATGAACAATGCATTTTACAGTCATGTCCTAATAGGCTTTGCCATTTTGATGAACAAATTAGGCCCATGGGGAGTCTTCCAGTTCTAGACAGTGGTTTTGAGCCTCCTACTGTGCAGTGGTATTCAAGCAATCTTGTGCTGCATGGAGGGGATTTGCCAATGAGCTAATGCACTTTGTGTTGTCATGGGTTTTCATTCTTTGTGCATGATGCTCACTCAGTTAGAGCTGCTCCTTTTAGGTTGGGTAAGACCTGTAACTCCATTCATTAATGCTATTTAATGAGCACTGGGAACAACAGGAAGAAAAAGCATCCTGTGCAACCTTCATACTGACCTGTGTATCAGGGTAAAGACACCATTATGCTGACCTTCATTTCCTGTGTGAAATCATGACCATGGTGAAAGATAGGGTTTAGCAGATTGCTCATAAGAAACAGGAAAGATTTTAAATGCTAATCAACTTAATTTTGACCGGTAGCAAAAATAACCCCATCAGTTCCTATGATTCACTGGCAGATTCAAACTTTGTACAACTTACTCTCATAACTACCATTTCACTGTAGTTACTGAAAGCTTCATAGGTTTTGAATAATTTACAGAGAATTTAAGGGTTTTATTTGGGGTCAAAAACTTTACATAGATCTATATTTATTGTAGCCTGTAATGTAATGTACAAAATAGACCTATAAAGTATTCGGATTCTGTATGATAATTAAAAAAATATGTATAAATATATCAGGAAACATTGTTTAGCAATCATAGAAGTTTTGAACATCAAAATACGTGGGAGACACAACTGTAGTTCTCATTTTAACCTCAATTTCGTTTATATTTTCTCTGATGTGTTTCTAATTAGTTTATTTTAAAATTCACTAGGAGAAATAGTTGAGACAGGACAATTGCAAGGCTATATAATATATTTAAGGTGCTGTCCATGATGAAATCGCAGACGTGGTAAAGCATGTGGTCATAATATCACCAGTTGAACAGCTCCTGATGTACAGAAGATGATGTCTTTTGGCACACTGACTTATGAAGGTTGGTGCTCCCTGCTATGGTGAGGGCAGTCTTTGGCTGCCATTTATTGGCATGTTACAAAAAACTAGCCTTAAACCTTTTTGATACCACCTCGTACTTGGCCAAAGCACCTTTGGCAGCAATGACAACTTCAAGTCTGTTTGTGAATGATGCTACTGTACAAGCTTGGCATAACTTTTTTTTTGGAAGTTTCTTCCATTCTTCTTGACAAGCTCAACCAGATTGAATGGTCAAGGTCAGTACATACCATTTCCACAGGTCTCTCCACCGATACTCTATTTGGTTTCGGTCCCAACTCTGACTGGGTCACTCCAGGACTATCACAGATTTGTTCTAAAGCCATTCCTGTGTTTTCTTGGCATAATAATGCTCATAATGCAATGATCATGGTCTTGGTGAAATGGAAATCATCATCCCAGGCTAATGACGCTTAGGTTCTTGCTTACCTAATACCTCTTTGATCAAGGCCCTTGGTTCCCAATACTCAGTCTGGCTAGGTGACAGATCTGGAAAGACTGTTGGTTGTTTCAAATGTCTTCCATTTATGTATGATAGAGGCTAACATGCTCTTGGACACGTTTCCTGCTCCAGACATTTTCCCCATCCTTCCCCAGGTCTGTGTCTTGAGACTTACTGTATATAGACAGGTGTGTACCTTTTATAATTATTATGTCCATTGAAGGTCAATTAGAAACAAGTGAACTCCAGTCAAGTTGTAGAAGCATCTCAAGGACCACTGTTAGAAGTAGGATGCACTAAAGCTTAATAGCAAGTGTTATAACAAAGTGTCTGAATACTTATGTAAACAAGATATTTCAGTCTTTTTAAAAAAAAAAAAGGAAAAAACACATTTTAAGATAAGTGTGAAACATAACAAAATGTAGAAAACCTAAAAGGGTCTGAAAACCTTCTGTCAGCACTGTATACAGGTATACAGTAAAACCTTGGATTGCGAGTAACTTGGTCTGCTAGTGTTTTACAAGACGAGCAAAAATTTTAACATGATAAACAAGCAAGTAGTACGATACTTTGTTCGCTGAGCGACACATGATCACAACTGAGCCAATGGTTCTTCTCTCTCTCGCATTGTGGGATTGTGGGTAATTGTCTCGCATGCTTAGTCTCAGTGCATGTGCGACACTTGAATCACCAACATCCATGTGACCATGTGTGTGTGCATGTAAAACATTTTTTTTTATTTCTTGTCAAAGTTTGTGCAGTGACTATTTTTTAGTAACTGCAATAAGGGCCCCTCGTGAAGAAAAGAGTTATAAAGGCTGTAGCAGTGTTGGAAATGAATCTGTTTAATCCTGAAAAGGAGGCAAAAGAAAGTGTCATTGGATGGGTTCCTTGTTAAACTCACACAAAAAGAAAAAGATTCCAGCAGTGAGCAGTATGTGTGCAAAAGTCATTCTACATGATAACCCCTCCCTACTCTTTCTCTCTCTGGTCTCCCTCACACAAACCACCATTCTTTCAAAGGTAAAGTGCCAGTTAATTTGTTTTATTTTTATTTTATATTTTATATGAATATTTTTGGGTTGTGGAACGGATCATCTGAGTTTCCATTATATCTTATTCCAGGTCAAATTACTGTATGCTCGCAATCCAAGGATTAACTGTATATACAGTATATAATCATAAGGGTAAGGTACTGTAAGGGTCATCTATTGTCATCCACCAGGCAAGGTAAATACTGTACTCCCCTTTCCTCTCTTGATATATACGTCTGTCTAATGTCAGTTTCTTACAGGATCAGGTTGCGAGCTCAACATCTGAATGGATCTGAGAGGTTGAGGATGAAGGACCTTCTTTAAGGGCCCAATAGTGGCAATGGTCTGGCTTGAACTGGGGACCTTCTAATCAACAATTCAACACCTTAACTACAGAGCTACCCCTGCCAAGCTCCTTTTTATATACTACCTGCAAAAGAGTTTGTCTCATACCCTAAGGCTTAGAAAATCAAAGTACTCAAAAAGAAAAGCAATAAAAAAAAAAGCCTTGTTATTTTTATTAATTATTGCATAATAGAGTTATGCTGTGTGAGTATTAAAGATGGCACCTGGTAAAAAAAAATTAATAAAGAAAATCAGTTCTCCCAAGCTCCCAATTCTGGTGCACATCAGGAGTTGATCTTTGTCATTGCACTGCCTTTAAATGAAAAGTGTTGACTCTGTTTGAGCATTATAAAGGCAAGAGCAGATAATTCAATTCAATATTGTAATTATTCTTTAATCAGTAGACAAACTTTTAATTCATTAATAGTAATGCATTAATGAATAAAGAAAAATAAAAAAAGCTATATCTCTTTTATTGGACCTTTCTGAGATGATGACTTTGCAGATTTACAAATGGGATGCTCATAAAACACTAGGGGGTGAAGTCAATTACATTACAAAACTTTGCCTGTCTTCCTAGATTTCAAAGAGTTCTTATGTGTCCATTCCTTTAGTGCATAACAAAAACTGTAAATGACAGTCTTTATCTCTAAAGAGACTCAAGAGGATTATGCAACAACATATAATTTCATTTTTGTCAGTCAGAACTCAGTAATATTACAGTCTTGTTGTAGCTTCTACCAATTAGAAGTTTAGTGTAAGCTTAAGCTTGATAAGTACTGTTATATGAGACACAGGGAACAACGTAATTGTGGGACTCTTTGGGAATACTGCCTCCTGCATTATATTCTGATTTTAATACTGCTTCTTTTATAAAATGAGATAAATCACTCACACACACACACACACACACACACACACACACACACACACACACACACACACACATAAAACAAAATAAAGCATTTGTTGTAAGGCTAGTGACACTGGCAAATTGCTTAAAGAGAGCAATGTGAAAATGGTCAGTCTGCCGGGCAGAGATTATGCTTTCACTGCCCTCAGGAGTGTGTCATGGTCATGCAGCCTCGTTCTCACATTCTCAGCATTGGACAATATGTGTGCCAGCCAGGGATGCTGTGGCTCAATTCGAGCCAGTATGACAAAGGCAGTGATAAATGCAATAAGTCTACCAAAAGATCGATTCTAAAACTTTACTACCTAAATGTAATTTTATCTATATGCTTTGATTATGTTGTTAGCATAACAATGCATGTGCCAGAGCAAAATGAATAATCATGTTATACAGTATAAACATTTTTGATGCACCTGTCCTGCACTGATCCTTGTATAAGCATCACCTCATAGAAGGTACTTAAATATGCTCTGTATGCATGAATGACAATAAAAAACAATTTGTTATTAATTAAGCACTTACATAAAGCCAATTAAAGTGAACCACTAGATCTGTCCACTTTACTTGGGATACACACACACACACGATGGTTTGTTTCAATTTTCTCTACTTTATTTACAGGACAACAATGTAGGTTATAAATCATTTCGGGGGGAAGTCAATGTACATACATGTCACGTCCATTTTTTTTTACATCAAAGAGCATGAGTCATTCAGATCTTCTACAAAAATCTGGGGTGATGAAACCAAAGTACAGGGAATTTAAGGCGATATAAGCCATATAAGGAATGCAGAAAAACTCAGGACCCAAGAGAAAGGCACAGGCAGACTGATAGTTAAATCCTAACTATGAAATTTGAGCAGTGTTGGGGGACGTTACTTTTTAAAGTAACTAATTACATTACAAAATTACTGTCTTCAAAAAGGAATCAGTTATATTACAGCGTTACTTTTTGATAAAAGTAACTAGTTAGAGTATTTTTCCATTGCAGAAAATGAAAACTCCTTTGTGATTCCTCATGCATGTTGTTTTAGTCAAGACCTTTATAATTACTCTACCATCATCACTCAGCGAAGTTTGGCCCATAATCTGTTAACTACTAATACCCCCATCTCACCTACGCGGTTTTGCGCGCTGGCCGTAAGTACGGTTCATCACGATTCACCGCGAGTCTTGGCGCTGTGATTAGGTTTCCATCTTTCCTTGCATAGTCAAACCGCATAGGTGAGATACGGGTACTGTATAACAGCAGGAATAACAGAGGGGGATGGGTTATCGGGGCGGGACTTGTAGGACGACTTTCACACCCCACACACTAACAGATTGGAAATGACTGCTGTATGGCGCACTGATTACATAAATTGTCTGAATAACGGATTACATATTTGAAAAAATAACTAAATAACGGAATACTTAAATGGTGGACCTAACGCGTTAGATTACTTGTTACATTAAAAAAGTATTCCAAGTACTTTGTAACACATTACACCCAACACTGCATTTGACCAATCAGAGGTCAATACATCAATTTTTGGAATCTTGGTGTATGCAAGCATTTGACTTACTGGAACTTTGATATAGAGAAGTAAAGCTAAATTGAAGCGGTCTCTAATTGACTGTATTAAAGTTAACCTTAGAAATGAACAAAGTTCATCTCTTCATGTCTTATCTGACTTCCACCAACAAATGTATAGTAACATGAATTGTGTGGAGGCTTGAAAAACTGAGACTGAATTTCTTTGCCCTTGGTGTTCGTAAACTTTTGAGTTCCTGACTTTTGACTGTAAGAGCAGATAGAACTAAGTTAATTTGACAATAGGACTTTTGACAATTAAGTCATTTTTATCTCAGGTAATAAACAATGAAAATTAAAACACTGTAGTTGTAGAATACATATCTTTAAAATGTGGCAATGCAGAAGTGCCAAAACATTTTGGTCTTCATTGCTTCATCGTATTGGGGGGCAACTCTTTAGTTAAATGACATTAAGCCATAAAATTATGCATAATTAGGAGTGGAGCCGATTTAAGTAACAGCTTCATTGCAGGTGTCAAACCTCTAGCTGTCTGCCATGTATCACTTTGGCTAACTGGAATATGTGCAGTTGAATTTACCACAAGAATACAAGGAAGTGGTAGCATATGGATGACAATCAAATGGCACCAAGACATAAGCATGAGATACTCAATAACATAAGGAGATATCCTTATCCTAAGTTGTGTGGTGGGTGCTCCATGGATCAAATTTGTTTTTCAATCATCCCACAGACACTCAACAGGGATGCCATCTGGGGAGTTTAGAGGCCACCTTGAACCAGGGGTGTACTGGACACACACACTGGGGGCGGGAGGGGGTTTGGCTGGGGAGGGTATGGGGTGTTGTTTATCTTTGTGTGTGTTTATGTGTGTGTGTGAAGGGGGTTATACAATTACAATAAAAAAACCATACACGAAATCTGTACACTACATAAGAAATTGTAATGTTTACCTTTTTGAAATATTACAACAGTCCATATATTGTTGGTGCACCTAATGCAGTTATTTAACTACAGTTTAACCTTGGATTGTAAGCATAATTCATTGCAGAAGCGTGCTTGTATATCAAAGCACTCATATATCCAAGCAAATTTCCCTATAAGAAGTAACGAAAACTCTGATTAATTGTTAACTATATGGGTGACGCACACGCTCTGAGACTGAGCAAGGAAAAATATTACCCACAATCCCGCAGCGCGAGCAAGAGAAGAACCATTGGCTCAGTTGTGATCATGTGACGATCGGCAGACAAAGCAAATGCATACTACTACATATCAAGCCCTCGCTCTTTTTTTTTTTGGCGTTTTGCTCGTCTCGCTAAACGCTCACAGACCAAGTTACTCTGAATCCAAGGATCCACTGTACAATAATAATGTAAAATCAACTTAAAATTTTACTTGTCACATACATTACATGAGCAAGACAATGTGCAGAATGTGCTTAATAATGTGCAAGTCACAGTTCAAAGTTCCATGATGTGCATAGTGTTTTTATACTATATGCAATGTAATTACCTAATTAAGTGCCTTCACGTATAGTTCTTAGATTATCCACCTGACTACACTATTGTGAAATGTATTGTAGGTCATTTCTAGACATTCTCTTAGAATATATACTTTCTTTTTGTAGCTATTTTAAATTTTACCCTAGTCCTGTAATATTCTTCCATATCCTTTTTGTTTGCATCTTGTATGTATAATTTGTGAATCGGCTTTTGTAACATCACAGTTTCCCTTAGGGATTAATGATTCGGGATGATCTAGCTTTGGATTACATATTGTGTCATGTTTTAAGGTGAATCATTCTCCAGAAATGGTTATTGTTATCTTTGAGAGAAAATAAAAACCCCATGGTCTTACATTATTGCTAATTCTTATTAAAGTTGTCTATCAGCGGGGATGTTTCATAAGCACATGCAAATTACAACTGAATATGTAGCCTAACCTATAATTTAATGTTCATCTAACCACTTGATGTTAAGGGCCAAACATTCGGTCAACTTTATTTATTTTTCTTTTAACATTTGGAAGCCTCCTTCATTTTTCCATGATTTCTTCTACATTTTCTTCTCCATTGACCATATCTCTGCAGCGCACTCTGTTATGTAAATGCATATTAACTAGCATGCATTAATCTGTTATTAGCCAGTAGGGCCAGTGAAATATGCCCTCAGCAGCCTCTCCTGCACACACTGAATGATAGCCATGCCGGTCCAGTGGACAGAGACAGACAGGGCTAGTAAAAAGGTTATACAGTTTATTTGTTTAGATGTTTTATTTATTTTTTTTTAGCCCTTTTTTTTTGTCAGATCTTGAGCAACAGGCCCACTAATGCATTAGCCCACCTGGGTGCCTATGCCAACACACCACTGCTTTTAAACTTTTTGTCATGCTCTTCAAACCATGCCTGAACAATTTTTGCAATGTGGCAGGGTGCATTATACTATTGTCACTCATATTATGGAATGTATAAAATTTGTACTTGGTCTGAGACATTGCTTAGGTGGGTGGTACATGTCAAAGTAACATCCTCATGAATGCTGGGATCCAAGGTTTTCCAGCAGAACAATGCCCAGAGCATCACACTTCCTCTGCCAGCTTTTGTTCTTTTGTACTTTGCTTGATGCAGCCCAATAATTTGGTGCTTCTGAAACACAGTAACATCTTTCCCATGACCATGGGATATGTCTTCTGACATACAGTTGTTTATTTAACAAATGAGAAGTTAATCACTGCACAAGTTTAAAAGAATTGTTGCCAGCTGAAAAATATTAATTACTGCAGTGACTATGCAATTAAAGGCTCTTATTGTTACGTGGTGCGAGTTGGAGAACTGCACCATGAGATGTTATGTTTATAAAAGCCCTAACGCAGGGCTTCAGAGGGGGTCAATGAAGCAGGAGGTTGTGAGAGTGCTTATGATATGCACTGGAAGACCTTGCCGTTTGGGGATAGCGTGGGGTTATTAATTAATAAACTAAAAGGAAACAAAAGAAAACACAAAATAAACAGTGTCTGTAAATAAATCTGCCATCTCTGTGAGACCAGATGAGGCCCTGGAAACTAAAAATAAAAAAAATATCCTCTCGGGGGCCTTTGCCCTTATCGAGGAATCATGAGAGAGTTGTGTCTTTTTAAAAAATATTTTTATACTTAACCTGAGAGCGCAGGCTAACCTGAGAGCGCTCTCTTTCACTCTCGCTGGTGTCTCTCGAGCGTGCTGTCTTTATCTTTGTCTTTGCCCTGATACTCTACCTAATGATCGCACAAAGTGCGACGGCATCAGGACCCTTAAATAGACATGCCACCAGGTGCGGCGTATCCTGGCTGATTGCCTTGCGGCAACGTTGCCTGGCAACGGTGTTTATAAATGGCTGCGCCTCTGCCCGATCAGAACTCCATGGGGTAGCAGCCCGCAGAGTATTTTTGACAGTACTCAGCCTTTTACGGACAGCTCCCGATGCCCGAAAGTCAATACGGACCTTGCGAGACTCTTTGATGGGTTCGGGGTCCCCTTGGTCACCCAGGCTTTTGGAACCCAGCCTGGATGCCCGCCGCTTGGTCACCATGGGTGGGTGTATGGCGGGGAACAAGGTGTGAGGTCTAGACTGGTTTGGGATGGGCCTTCAAAGGGGAGTAGTAGTAAGGGGTACTGGGGCATGAGGAGCTGGGACCTGGTTTTTGGCGACCTTAAGGCAGCTTAGGGAACCCTGACTTTGAAACAGAACGGGTCAGCCAGTTGATGTTAGGTTTGTGACAATGTAACCAGGGGAACCCCAGCATTACTCTCTGTTCTGGCACCCCGGTTATCAGGAACAAGATTCTCTCGGCATGACGTCTGCGCCGTAGTGTGACTGGGACTGTCCTCTGCGTCATGCACCCAGACTTAATTGGCTGGCCGGCCAGGGAGACCAATTGGATGGCGGAAGGGAGCAGGCCGACTGGAACAGCCGCTGCCACAGCTAGCCTACCATCCATAAAAAATTCCTGTGGAATGAGCGCCTCCATTCGGCCTCTCCGGATCCTGGTCCCTGAGAGCGTAGCTGTTAGGAAGAGCTCTTCCCGTCTGGAGCTGCCGGAACGTTCAGCCTGATGGTCAGGAAGGCAGTTCTCCACCAAGATGGCTAGCCCATATAATTCCTCCAAATCCTGTGGAGGATCAGATGAGTATCAGATGAGTATGGCTAGCTCATCCTTCAGCCACTTGGAGAGCCCTTGAACATACATAAGGCCATAAGGGTTGCATCATTCCACCATGAACTGGTGGCCCGGGTGCGAAACTTGACTGTAGTCAGCTACGGATTGCCCCTCTTGAAGCTAGAAAGGATGGGTGATACTACACTGCATGCGGATGGTGGAAAGTGTCCTTAAGTGCCTCAATGCTCAGAGAGGAGGTGCTGCCGCACTGCAGTAGCCCACTCTAGTGCTCTGTCTGTGAGCAGAGACACCATAATTGCAACCTTCGCCCAATCTGATGGAAATTGGGAAGGTTGCAGCTCGAATATAAGTGAGTATAAAGGCAGTATAAAGGCATTGCACCTCTCTGGCTCGCTCGCATACGGCTGTGGAGGAGGTAGTCGAGTTTCGGCCACCAAAGGGTGTAATGAGCTACTTATCTGGGGGCGCGAGTCAACTCCGGAATCGACTCGCGGCCAAACCCGGAGTCGATTGCGCGCCTCGAGCTGCCCAAAAAATCTGTTCGAGGCATTTAATAATTTCTTGGATGTTCGAAAACAAACGTTTAGGGCTTCCTCATGCTTATCAAGCACTCTTGCTTGACCCTCATCCATTTCTTGTACCCTCTCTCTTTTTTGGTGGTGCGATCATTCTGTTACGATGTTATCTTTATAAGAGCCCTAACACAGGGCTTCAGAGGGGGTCAATGAAACAGAAGGTTGGGAGAGTGCTTATGACACGCACGGAAAGACTTTTCCGTTTGGAGAAAACGAGGGGTTGTTAATTAATGAACTAAAAGAAAACAAAAGAAAACTGAAAACACAAAATAAACAGAGCTCTGCCGTCTCCGGGAGAAACTAAAAATAAAAACCTATATCCTCTCGGGGCCTATCCCCTTACAGAAGATTTATACTTTTATAATTAACATAAGAGCGCACACTACACTGATGTGTGTCGCTCTCTTTCTCTCTCTCTCGCCGGTGTCTGAGGGAGACTTAGGGAGGCTGGGTCTTTGCCTTGTCTCTCGAGCGTGCTTTGTCTTTGTCCTGGCCCTGGCCCAGATACCTTACCGATGCTACCTAATAATCGCACGAAGTGCTGAGGTATCAGGACCCTTAAATAGACATGCCGCCAGGTGCGGCGTATCCAGGCTGATTGCGTTGCAGCGTAGTTGCCTGGCAACCGCGTTTATAAATGGCCACGCCTCTTCCTGTTCTGAACAGTGCGGAGTATTTTACGCGGCTCTGCCCCTTGTGAGATCCGCGGCGTTACACTTATGTATTTCTTTATTTCATTCCAAAATTACATTATCAGACAATAGTGCGACGTAACTGGGAGAAAAAACCCCTCAAAATTTCAAATATTAGTAGTAAATGGATTTAACAGTGTTGTGGAATGCTGTAGGAAAGTGAACAAAAAATTAAGTAAACTGTGCATTTTTCATAGCCTATAATAGATGACTCATGGAATGTTTTGGTTATGGGATGTTTCTCGGACTTAAACATGAATGCACAACAATATGTCTTTTGAAATATATGTAAAGTGAAGTTATAGTGTGCTGGTATATTTATAATATGGCAAATTTAACCATATTTGTGCACTGAACTTATCACATATTTTAGTGCTATTCATCACATATTTTAGTGCTATTTAAACACTATTTAAGGCCTGTAAAACAATAATAATAATAATAATAATAATAATAAGGAAAAGAATAATGCAAAGCAGGCTAGTCAAACAGTAAGCACGGGGTGTTTATGAAAACATAAACAATAAAAACAACCAAAACAACAACAACAACAACAAAGTGAAACAATGTCTAAACTGTTAAAGATGACCATCCTTAGCATTGTGTAACCTGTCTGTACAAGGACACAAGCTGTGCACCTCGGCACATGCTTTAAAATGGTCACGAAGGTGCTGCCTGTCTTAGACAGAAGTAATCACAAGTGGTCTTCCAGACTCTCAATGATCATTCACACTTCTTGTTGCATCATACCGTCTGGCAAGGTTTGAAACTGCTAGCTCTGAGCTCCCAAGACACAGAGCAACTTCACACTAGCTCACATGAGCGAACCTCCGGCATCACATTGCCCTTACATGCTGTAATAGGTTGAAACAGGGTGTCACAGACTTGTTTTGTTTTCTAAATAAAAATCTTTTTGTTTTTATAGATCAAATATACAATTACTTTACTCACTCATCATCTATACTGCTTTATCCTGTATATAGGGTCGTACAAGGCAGCATACTGGATGGGCTGCCAATCCATTGCAGGGTACATAAACATGGGCACACTCACACGTCCATTCACACACTAGATGCAAATTGGGAACATCAATTTGCCTAATCTGCATGTCTTTGCGAGGAAACTGGAGGACCTGGAGGAAACAGACCAAGCACGGGGAGAACTCCATGCACACAGACCAGAGGCAGGAATTGAACACGGGCCTGAAGGGGATAGGCAACAGTGCTAACCACTAAGCCACCACAGGTACTTTAAAATTAATAAAACAATTAATGAAAAAAATCACATTGAGCCTTTTTGGGACTTTTCATTTTATTTGCTTACTTTTTACAATAATCATACTTGACTGAGCTGTTTGGTGAAAACTGTTTATGTAGATTTTCTAATCCTTAAGAGTTGGCCTTGAGTCTAACAAGCTGTCATACAGAGCTGATCCCTGAGCTGCTGTGCTGAGAGTCACAGATCCGCAGTAGTGCATGGAGAACAAAACAAGATAGCAGGCTCTGCTCTGATAACAGGTGATTAGCACCAGAGGTGCTGAAAATGAACCTGTCTGGAACAATAGAAGGTGACAGACAAGTGAAGCGAATCGGCATCACTACCAGCACCTACAGCATGTGAAAGTAGCATGATTAAGGATGAAAACAACATTATAATTTCTCATTTTCAGATACCAGACAAGAGATACAGGGGTGAAGAAGAGGGTGACAGGGCATTTGTGTGATAGTGTTCACTTAAAAGTCAGGGCTTAACCCATGAGAGCCAAGAAAGCTCTTGAAATTTCGGAAAAAGGGAAAATTGGGGGGATTATAACACAGACCAAACAAACCACATGAAACACATTTTGAAAATCTCCTGCCATTTCCCTGTAAAATTTAGGGATAAGGCACCATGTGTCACTTGTGCTACCCAGGCACACCACCATTTTGTAAATGATGTTTAATTAGATGATTTAAAGTCAAGGTCAAAGTTGAATTAAGAAAAAAAAATAGCCTGGCACACTTATGGCATTCGCTCATCAGATTCACGAGGTAGTCACCCAGGAATGGTTTTCAATTGTGACTTGTCAAGAGTCATTTGTGACATTTTTTGCTTTCTTAATGTGCTTTAGACCACCAGTTGTCTTGTGCAGAGCGCAAGGGTGGTTACAGAGTCAATACCCATATTAATGCTACTACAACTACTATATAAGTCCATATTATGGCAAGAACCACTCAGTTAAGTAAAAAGAAAAAAAAAGTTAATCAATGATGGCCAGTCAGTCTGAAAACTCTCAAGAACTTTGAATGTATCCCCAAGTGCAGTTGCCAAAACCACCAAACACTCTGATGAAACTCCCTTTCATGAGGACCATCCTGGAAATGAAGACCAAGAGCTACCTCTGCTGCAGAGGATAAATGTACAGCACCTCAGATTAGAGCCCACATAAATGCTTCTCAGAGTTGTCAGACATACAGTAGTTCAACATCCACTGTTCAAGGGAGACTGCATAAAAAAAAAAAAAAATTATTATTTTGATTGTGTAAAGTTGCTTTGCGACAATGTCAATTGTTAAAAGCGCTATACAAATAAAACTGAATTGGAATTATGGCAAAGTAACCATTGTTTATGAAGAACAGCAAGCAAAAGAGACTTTCTTTGGACAATATCTTCATCATTAGGTCATTAGATCAGTAGAAAACTCTCTATTTGTCTGAAGAAATTTTTTGTTCTAACTACAATGTCTTTGTTAGATGTAGAGAGAACAACAGAAAGTTAAAGTAACAGAAAGTTCCCGAATGCGTACTTTCGAATGTGTGAAGCATAGAGGAAGAGGTTTGATGGTGTGGGTGCTTTGCTGGAGACACTGTTGGTGACTCAAAATTGGGGGTACACTTAAGCATTTTGCACTGGTTTGCACTGAGTGGGATCATCATTTGTTTTCCAACAGGACATCAGGATATAACCCCAAACACACCTCTAGAATGTGACTGAGTTGCACCAGATGACCTGGACACCACAATCCAATGGAGATGATAGCTTTAGTAGACTACATAATTCAACATTTCTTCATTCATAATTTAAATGTCTTCAGTATTAATGTACAATTTGAAAACAATAAAAATACAGAAAAAAAAATTTGAATAAGAAGGTGTGTCCAAACTAACATACATTTCTATGATTTATCCTCTTTTGGATATCTATCTTGGCAACATATCTGTAATTGAGTTGCAAAGACAGCTCAAATAATGACAGTACAAACAACACATGGAGATCAAAAAGAGGGTAGGAAGATAGTGTTGGGTATAGTTCCTCCAAGACATGTGAAGACAGCTACCTTTATGAACTCCTGCTCACGCTGCTTCACAGGGCAACGTAATATGCTCAGAGCAAACACTAGCTGCCCTCTTTCATATGTATGAGCTCACCCACGGCTGGCTAGTATAACAAAATTTCAAGCCCTACTTTTCTTTCAAAACAGGTACATGTGGACAATCACCCTGTGTAATACAGAGATGTTAACAAATGTCACTGACATAATAGAGTAGAATATAAAACAGGTGTCTCACAAGTCTCTATATACTGTATAGGGGAAAATTAACACTTTTGGCAAAATGTAGCTTTTTCTACATGATTGCCATTTCTTTGTGAACACACATGAAATTGTTTTTCCAATTTATGATGAACTCATGTTTATACTGTACATGTTATGCATGTAATGGAACTTTATTTGCATTCCTTAAATTGACCTACAGTTAGACTATTTTGAGCAAAAATGTGACTAAATGTGAACATTTTTGGAAGACTATTGGGATACCCTGTATATAAAAGGCCTATAGAGAGATTATATTAAATTACAGCTGATTTATGGAGTGTATTTTTGTACGAGTCTTTCTTGTAAGCAAATAATATTTATTTTGTAAAGTGTGGCAAGAGGACATAAACATGATCATTAAACTGATGAAATCCCTGGAGTAAACAGACTGGACAGGACTGGTCATTAAAATTGTAAAACTCTGGCTTGAGTTCTGAAAAGTACATGTGCAAGTTAAACTGTAGTATGCTGAATGGGAGAGCTCGTAACCTCCCTCAGCAAACATTTCAGCAAACATTTCTGATATGCAGCATTTTGTCAGGAGGTAGCTTTAATGGAGAGATTGCATAAGGATTGGGACAAATGTCCTATACTTGTTCCACTGCACATAGTTGCTCTACATGCTTTCTATTTAGATTAATTATTCCAAATTAGAACCTTAATAAAGACCAAAGGGCATTTTATCAGAAGGAATTCCTAAAACTATGTCATGGAGAAGAAAAAACAAAACAAATGTTGATAAAAATAAATTGGTACAGCACACAGACATATATCTGATTATACATTCAAATCAGGTGTGTACATATTGTGAAGGATAATTGGCTACAATTGAAATATTTTAGTGATGAGTTTTGCTTGGATGATATCTCCTGCTACCAATATTTATAAAATTTATATGAAGTTCTTTTAATTGGAACTAATGTACCATTAAGAGAATAATTAATCTAAAGGGGCATATCCAAATACCAGTTTTTCTACTTTGGATTTTCTTGGATTTGGAGTCCACAGCAAGGAATAAAATTATTGATCTGTATTTTCAGGTACAGTATAAGATCACATGTCTTTGTACTACTGTACTGTATGTCAGTGTACTGACATTGGTGTGCACCAGTAATTAAGTTGTCTCTATGCATATTATATCAAGGTCTTTTAGTTTACTGTTTGCAAGGTGGATAAAGATGATGTGTCTGTGCATGTGCTACTCAAACAGAACCAAATGAAAAATTCCAATGCCAAAGTGTTTACATAGGATAATTGGTTGGAGCACTTTATTGACATGATTAACATGAAGACAACAGCAGTCAGTCTGATTGAACTGAGTAATTCTCATTAGATGCATACCATGGTGGACTGCGCTTAAGTTTGAGATGTTTAAAAATGACAGCTGTGTTGCATCTGTAGTATTGTCACACACTATCTTATTAGTGACGTTACTGTGCTCAAAATAGTCCTCCAAGTTATTTCTTCTCAGTGATGGTCACATTCTGCTGGACCACCACTGAAACAGATAGACAGTAATTGTATAACTTTAACTGAATGTATTCTTATCTTTGATGCCTCATTTTGAAAACAAACAAAACCCCATACTGACTATATTTTGACATGCATGACTCTAATGGCTTCCCTTTCCCTGGGGAAAGTACTGCAGTAGTGGCCACATATGACCATTTTTTCATAGGTCAAAGGTCAAAAATCATGAAGAACTAACCCTGTTTTCACAGCAAGCACATCCATCCCTTCAGCATTTATGAAATGTATTATATTTGTAGAAGAAAATAGGAGTCATTATCCCAGTTTAATGGCTTGGCCTCTTGATTGTTGCTCTCTTCTCATCCTCTTATAGCAGGAAGCTTAATAGAGCTCTTTAGATCAGTGTGTGATAGTGAAAGTAGAACTGCTCGCATTATTGAAGTATGCTGAGTTACTTAACCTATATATAACAATATGAGTCTGAAACTTGAGCTTTGTAACCTTTTGTTCAATGCGCATCAAAAAAGCTTCAAGGAATGGCTTAAATAACAACTATTACACCAAGGATTTTCGGTCGATTTCCATTTGTGTTTGGCAGGCCTGCAGCATGACTTAACCTGTGGTGTCACTTGCCAAGTGAGAATTCACAGCCGCTAACTGAATATATAGAAAATAAATCCAGCATTTTGTTTATCCAATGGAAATTTTCATAAATAGAATACATTTTTTTTTTCAATATCAAGATCATCATTTGCTGTGCACACAATGATCAATCAATCATTTTCATACTGTATGTAGTAATGTAGGCTTACTTTCCTGATGCATTTATTGTACATAATTTGCATCCATTTTCTGGGATCTTTTGATTAATGTCAGTGGTGAGTAAATCCTTTTGGATATTACATTGTTGAGTACTGTCTTGGATAATATGACTTCTCATTGAATTAAGCTGATTTGCTGTCATTTTAATTCAATACACAAAGACCAAACTGGATCTACACACATATGACAAACACTGTTTACTGCTTAGTGTTTTCCCAGTTTGCTCGATTTATGAACATATTTCGTCCAATTATGATGTCTGATTTGCTTTTCGTCAGAATTAAATCTTAAGAAATAAGAAAATTATTCACATTTTCTTATCCAGTGACAACATATTAACATAACACAAGTATTTTAAGTGATTTATTTTTGAACTCTTTATGGGAAAATTATAAGGCACAGCACAGTTTTGCTATCTGGAGTACAAACATGTCTCAAAGCTGCTCAGAATGCAGATAGCACCTTCTAATGCCAAGGAAATTACTTTATCATTAAAAGTTATTACAGCCATGGCCAAAGGTTTAGAAAATGACACAAATATTAATTTACACAAAGTCTGCTGCCTCAGTTTTTATGATGTCAATTTGAATATACTTTAGAGTGATCAGATCTAAAAACACTGAATCATCAGACTTAAAATAAAAACGTATATTTATGTCATTCTCAAAACTTTTGGCCAAGGCTGTAATATGTCTTGTACTGTATGTGAGCCATCTGGTCAAAAAGGCTGCCACTTGGTAGTAAGTGTACATCAAATATGACGTGAGCGCTCTAATAATTTGTCTCTTTTTTTGCCACTAGGTTGTGTAATACATTTTTTGTATTGTTCAGATGGTTTTTATAATGTATAAAGGAAGGACACTGGGAAACATGAATGGATGAAATGATGGAAGAAAAGAATAACTTGTATTATAGCTGCACCGATGATTCAGCACTCAGTGATTTATTTCATTTCAATATTCACCAGTTGCTTAGCAGCAATGATATTATAACTATTTTTTAAATGCAAAATAATCACAATGCAACACTGACACACACAATAATGCTGCATGCTTTGTTGGCTGCTGTTTGCGCAGGATGATACATACTGTAAGTAGGACACTAACTCTTAGACTATACGAATGTTGATTTAATCCTGCATGAGCTTTTTTATAATTTTTTTTATTTTTGACAAAATTTGCCTCTTCACATTATGACACGCAGAATCGAAAGCTCACAAGCTTTTGGAAAGCCTTTTTAAAGTCATCGTTCGCCATGGTGTATATGATTGGATTGATAAGAGAGTTGAGGTAGCCGAGCCACGTAAAGAAGTCGAATAACTCTGGGTGCGCATGGCATGGAGGGCACAGGGGCACCAGCAGGGTGTAGATAAAAAACGGCAGCCAGCAAACTATATACGCTCCTAAAATGATGCCCAGAGTTTTCGTGGCTTTTCTTTCTCTGGCTACGGAAATCCTCTTTTTCTCCAAAAGCGAGTCGGACACGGTGATTTTGACCTGACTGTCGCTGATCACCGAGCCTGCGTCGTCCTGCCGCGCCGAGGTCAGAGACGTCGATCCTGGTGAGTTTGAGACTAACTGCGCCGAAGTGAATCTCTTTCCAAACTTTTTCGGCGACTGTCTTAAGATCCGTCGCCTGGCTTCCACGTAGATCCTCCCGTACAGGGCGATGAGTAAAAGCGTCGGGATGTAGAAAGCGCCAAACGTGGAGTAGATGGTGTAAAAGATGTGGTCCGTGTTCACCTCGCAGCTCGTCACCTCTCCGGCTTTCACCTGGCGCCAAAAAAACGGAGGCAGACTGATGGAGATGGCGATCACCCAGGCTGTAGTAACCATGGCAGCTGCGCGGTTTGTCGTGCGCCTTGTCGCGTACTCCACCGCGTCCGTGATAGCCCAGTAGCGATCCAAGGCGATGACGCACAGGTGAAGTATAGACGCCGTGCAACAAGTGATGTCCGACGAGAGCCAGATGTCGCACACGACTTGGCCCAGCGTCCATGTGTGGCTCACCGTGTAGAGCGCGCTCACGGGCATCACCAGCACGGACACCAGGAGGTCGGTGAGCGCCAGGGACGCGATCAGAAAGTTGGCCGGCGTGTGTAGTTTCCTTGAACGGGAAATGGTGGCGATCACGAACGCGTTGGAGAGAGTCGTGGCGAGCGTAATGGCACCGAGGACCGAGCCTACAGTCGCCTGGAGAGCCACACTTGTCTCTTTTGCAGCAGTTTTCGACGCATCAGAAGCGTTGATGGAGACGTTCGGTTCCAAGTCATAATTTGTTGCAGGTGTGTTGAAGTGCTCCATAGCAGACAGGAAAAGCGCACGGACAGCTGCTTTTTATATTTTCTTCTCATATCAGCGCACAACACATTTTTCTTTTTACAAAAACAGATTTGATGATGCATCCAAAGTCTTGAACCATCACTAAAACAATATAGTCAGTCAATTTGTTTCCGAGGCATTTTTCCCAGTAATTGATGTATAAATGAAAAACAAAAAAAAATGTATATCATGCAAGTCCTAAGATCCTGATTACTGCAAAAATAAACAGTAAAACACCTGAAAAGTTGCATAGATTCAATAGAACAGCATCCATGGTCATTGTTCTTCCTGATCCACTTCCAGAATGTGATTTTTTCCCCTTGCAGTGTGTGCACTGGTGTCACTGGAAAACCTGCGCGTCCGCGTCCTGCCTCTCTACAGCTGTCTCTGATGGAGAACTTAAAGCTGATGATGACTGTAGACCTCACTGAGGCAAAAGAGGCACTGCTGGGTCTTAGCGTCCCTACATCCATATACTGTATAGAGGTAAGAACCCATCAGAAGAGGTTAATTCTTGTTGTAGCATTTAATATTTGCTGCCCTAAAACAAAAGATTCAGCTCATTAGATATTTATTAGAGACTTTGCATAATAAGGAACCAATAATGATTTTTAGTTTATAATTTAGTTTTTTTTTTTTTTTTTTCCAAAAACACAGCATTGTATTACAAAGGTGGCACAGTGGTGTACTGGTTAGCACTGTGGCCCTGTATCTCCAGAGTCCAGTTTCTCACCTCTGGGTCTGTGGGCATGGAGTTTAAATGCTTGATGGGTTTCCTCCAGGTATTCTCCTCCAGTTTCCCCCCACTGTCCAAAGACAAGCAGATTAGGTTAACTGCCATTCTCAAATTGCCCTTAGTGTCTGCATGAGCATGTGAGTGTGTGTAAGTCTCCTGGGATAGGCTCCAGGCCCCCTGTGACCCTGAAACCCAAATTGGCTCACGTGGATTGACCTGACATTAAACAAATTAAATTGTCTATAATTATATACACACTGATCACCCATAACTTTAAAACCAATTGACTAAAATTGTGTACCAAGACTTTGTTTTTAGCCAAAACAGTTAATAACTTTTTGGTAATTGCTTTCCCCCTGCCTCCCCCCCGCCCTTCCTTCCAACAACACCAGAAGAGACACTGTAGCATTTGAGTTTACTGTAAAAGACAATATCCACCACATCAGTCTGTAATATAAATTTTACTACTATTTGTTTAGCCATTTGTTGATTCATTGGCTTGCAAGCCATATGTTAATCTCAAATAGAAGCTCTGTCTAAGTTAGAAGACAGAAACTCAAAGATCTAGACGGTAAATTTAAATAGCTTCCATACGTCAGGCGTTGCAGTATTATGTAATATGCGAAAATGTAAATAAGGTGGCAGATGTATACATTAACATGCATAATTCTAGCTGCAGTCCTGGTTTGTATATGATAAGCATTAAGGCTATACTAAACTTAAATGCTTGTACAAATAATTGCCACAACATTGTTCACTGTGATTTTTGACATGTCAGTCAAGGAAATACTTGGGTGTTCTGTTTTCATCAAATATTTTAGGTGATTATTTTCTCCGAGTGGAAAATATGCTTAAAAAACTAGTAATTTATTATTTCTTATCTTATTTAGAACCTTTATGCAATCACCTGTGTGTACTTGTTCGTTATGCTAATTATGATGTCCCTGATCCACAGACAAGGAGAACATTATGCTCTTTGGGAAGAAAAATCTAAAAAGACATTAGTCTTTTACTACAAGGTAAACTGCTTGGTATTATGACTCAGCTTTAAGTTAAGGCTAAACCCTGCTCTTATTGGGAAAGCGTTAAGAGTCTATAGTGTCCACTTTGCACTGTCAAACACTCAAACAGGAACACTGAATGTTAATGAAACTCACCATCTGGGCTGAGTGAATGGTTGTCTCCTAAGAATGTCATACAGGTCAGGGAATAAACTAGGGAGTCAGTATTCAGTTCTGTCCTTTTGCATAGTTACTTAGACATTCTTTCATTTTATATAAATTGGCTATGTAATCTGTCTGCTAAACCATTTCAAGAACTAGAATTAAATATTCTGAAAAGAATAAGCATCCTATGCCTGCATGCATAGCCAACACCTTCTATGTTTAGCAATAAAGCTTATCCCCTAAGATATGAATGGCAACAGCAGGGTCACAAAAGCAATACCTCAAATTTAAATGGCTATGAATAAGCTGAATGCCTGTTAACCATTAAACAACTCATCATTTATTAATTTAGATAATACAAATAATATGATTACTGTAACAGCAAAAAAAAAGTAAGTTAATGAAAACAATTCATATTGATTAATATCTGTGGTTTGTTAATTTTTGCAAATGTGATTTGGATGAGGCTTTAATAACAATTCATAGGTAAGCTGACCTTCAAAAGTCAGCTTTATAACATGCAATAAAAAAATAATAAAAAATGTTTGCTCAGTTTGTCTTCATTAATGCTGTTGTGTTTGCATGAAGCTGAAGAATGCCTAAATAGCAAGCTGTCTGCTCTCTGCCTGCCAGGACGATGAATTTTTATGCCTGGTCCCTCACTGAGTGCCATTTTGCTCTAAATGTGTGAATGCAAAATCGTATTAAGATAGCTAAAATGTACAAATTGGATGTTCAGCAGGAGTTCTGCACCCTGTGACCATTTAAATGGCCTTTAGCTGTCTAACCTGAACACTATTTTTTAAGGATTAAATGATGCAGGCAGGCTGTGTCAGAGTAGCCGATGCATGGATGTGTTTCTGATTCAGCGTAATAAGACTTGGTGGTAGGTTTAAATGCTAGCAGACATCATGAGAGAAACAGAGGCATTTGATTTGATAAACCGCTTTAGAAGCAATATTTGCTTGTGGTGTTTTTATGATTTGGATGCAAATTACTACCGTGTGCCTTTGGAGCTTTTCATAATTAATATAATAATGATTGTTAAACTGAGATTCATCTCAGTGATTTTTTAAAAAGTTTTTTTAATTACTGCATTTTGTTATATTTTATGTAGCTTTATAAATACATAATATAGAGTCCGAGATCTACAGTATCTACGGATGCCTCGAACACAACAGGAAGAAACTGAAATCATGTTATATACTGTATTCTAGAGGAGAATTCATTAAATATTAATTTTAGGAGTGTCAGTAATTTTAAAAGCAGTAAAGCACTAGTTAATAAAACATAAGGAATTTCTGAGGAATGTTTGAGATGAAAATGACACATGTTAACTTTTATTCTTTTTAATGAATGGTGTAAATGATTTGAGGGAAAATAAGGCAAATGAGATGCCATTAGCATCTTGACATATCAATCAGGATTTTTTAAGCACTAAATGTAAACTAGTCCATTTAGGATATACAGTATGTAGCTTCCTTTTGTTGCAATGATTATTAAGTCCATATATACTGTAGGTATCACCTAATTCCTTTGGGTGGATTTTAGAAATAAAGTTATTTGTAATTCAGATCATAAAAAAAGACATTTCACATAACCATTCACACATTGTACAATTTATATTAAGATGCTGAAAATATTGCCAAAACAAATCAAAAGTACAAGAACAAGTGTTTAAAAAAAATGCACATACTGTATGTAGAGAATATTATGTTCATAGTCAGAGCTGTATTGAATATTAGACAATGGTGCATGAGAAATTATTTAATAAATAACTCAAAGTATGTTATGTATTTTTAAAAAGGGCAGGGTGCAAATAATTGACAAATAAATCTATTGTATTCCTACAGTAATGAGGAAGAAAGTGACTATGTGCATTATTTACATTACATATACATTTAGACATTTGGCAGATGCTCTTATCCAGAGCGACTTACAAAAATATAATGCGGTGTTATTACAGTCAGTGGCACTAACACAAGAAATTCATACTGAAAGCTTTTCTTTCATTTCATCTGAAATATGTTGTCTAGTGTTCAGTAATAAAACAATAATGAAGCTTATTTTTCTGTCTCATTCTCTGAATGTATACTGTATATACACATACACAAGGCTAATTTCCTCTGAGCAATATTTTTACATTTGACTCAATAGAGCCCTCTGTCAGTAAAATTGTGATCCATCACCATTTAATCTTCTTATGACTGAGGTAATGGGAGGAGAGTACTCTCCGTAGAGTGAGCAAAACTCCCAAGCATGAGAAAGTCGTAACTGATTTATCCTTTAACTGATCAGATGGAACTCTGATCTGCTCCTAGCTCTAACATTGTTCAGAGATTGGAATTACATTACAGCAGGCTGGCTAACCCCCACATAAAAGTTGCTCTTGTATATTGACAGATCAAATGAGGTCTGATTTATATAGTCATGTAAAAATCAGTCTGATCTGATTTTTACATGACTATATAAATACACTACCGTTCAAACTTCAGTAAACTTAATGTGTAAATATTTGTATGAACACTAAAAGAGTCAACACCATAAGACATAAACTAAAAATGTTT
>JAQMYJ010000005.1:18073565-18091000 GCA_030014305.1 Clarias laeviceps
TCTCCCAGATTTGACTGACCACTTCGGGGTGGAGTTTCCATTCCCCATGTGTCACAGCTTGTCTGGACAGCAAGTCTACTCCCACATTCATATGCCCCGGAATGTAAATCACCCTGAGGGACAAGCAGAATCAGCTGCGCTAGCTTGTTCAAGCGACGCAAAGGCAATCCGCCCTGGCGATTTATGTAAGAGACTACCATAGTGTTGTCCACCCACACTAGGACATGGTAGCCTCTCAACTGCTGGAGGAAGTATTTCAGGGCCAGAAAAAAAGCCATCATTTAGAGGCAATTGATGTGCCTTGCGAGAGGATGACCTCTCCAGAACCCTTGGGCTGGACGGCCATCTAAGACCACACCCCACCCATAAGGGAAGCGTCTGTCGTTAGCATCTTGCGACGACAACATGTTGTTGTCGTTGGAGTGAGACCCAAAGTCAGAAACCTGGGTCTAAACCACATGGAAAGGGTACGAAGCCCCTGGCGCGTAACCCTTATTTGCCTCAGGGGATTGGCCCTTGGATGAAATCCCTTGGCTCTCAGGCACAACTGAAAGGGTCTCATGTGCAGAGGGCCCAAGGGTATCACTATGGATGCACCTGCCATGAGATCTAGGATTCTCTGAAAGTAACGAACAGTCACTTTCTGGCCTAGCTTGATGTTCTTTAGGGCACTTAGAATGGATTCAATACGTGCAGGAGACAGCAGTGCCTGCATTATGATCGAATCCCATACGACCCCCAAATACGTTGTCCTCTGAGCAGGAGAGAGAACGCTTTTCTTGGCGTTGAGTCTCAACTCTAGAGATTTGAGAAGAGCTAGGACGACATCCCGATGTCGAAGCGCTAGCTCCTGAGACTGAGCCAATATCAGCCAGTCATCTATGTAATTCAAAATACGGCTACCCTGGAGTCGTATAGGAACCAGAGCTGCATCCATGCTTTTTGTATATGTGCGGGATGACAAGGCTAGGCCAAATGGAAGGACCCGATACTGGTAAGCTTCGCCCCCGAAAGCAAACCTCAGGAACCTCCGGTGTTGTGGCAATATTTCTATATGAAAATAAGCATCCTTCAGATCGATTGTCACAAACCAATCTTCTGGTTGGATTTGAGAAACAATCATCTTGACTGTCAACATTTTTAACTTGTATTTTCTGAGATAGCGGTTCAACCAGCGAGTATCTAGAATTGGACGCAACCCTCCATTTTTCTTGGGAACCAAGAAATATTGGCTGTAGTAGCCTGACTGTCTGTCTGGCAGGGGAACATGTTCTATGGCCCCTATTTTCAGCAAAGACTGCAATTCTTGTGTCAACAAATGCGCTCGTTCCGGTTTCACGGGAGTGGAGACCATGCCATTGAAACGCGGAGGACGATGTGCAAACTGAATACTGTCACCTCTCTCTACGGTCCTTTGAACCCAAGGAGATATACTTGGCAATAGCTTCCATGCTGCCAATTTCGCTGAAAGGGGCTCAAGTTTTGATACTTTGGCTAAATGGGGGGGCGGCGATGGGGATGGGGGGGTGTTAGATGTTCTGCGTTCTGAAACAGAATGGCAGGGGGCAACTGAACACCTAACATTTCGCTGGAAACCACTGTTCCCCGAATCACCAGTGGTGGCGGAGATTGGGCAATGGCTTCCTGAGGGTGCCAGGAAGGAGTTCTTATTCTCTGTTGGAATACTACGCGCCTCAGTCCTGGGCGGACCAGCCTCAGTACTTCTTTTTCGAGGAGATGATGCTCCTCAGGTCCGGTCTTTTAGAGGTCTTTTTGACTGTGAAGCGCGGCGAGTCACACCCCAGTCCCTACGAGGGGGTGCTCGACTTGCCACACTCTCTTTTTGTGCTTCACACACATTTGCACACACGTACACACAATGCGGTCCTTGAAGACAAAAAGATCTGAAGATGTTTCTGGTTCATGCCTATTTATAACCTCCAGGTGCAAAATCAAAGCATGTCACCTGACCGAGGTTATATACAGTAAGCCAAACTTTGGTGTGACACACATGCTTCAACAACCGTTTGCGCAAAGAGCGTTCCCAATAGCGTTTTCATGGAACATTGAGTGTAGCTTTTGAAAGGGAAATAATTATTTAACTGTAATTGGATGAGACATTTTCATTCCACTGGTAAACTGTACACTTATTTATTAATGTTTTTTTTTCCAGAAAATTTTTCTTTGGTGTAATATTCTTTATAACTTTAGTTCATAATGTAAATGACATTATTTAACATGTCGCTTGTTACAGTGAATAGACTTGATGATGATGATGATGATGATAAAGGTTTCTGAAAAGTCTGCATGTGTCACTTTCCTACAAAGGTTCATCTGAGTTAGGCAGAGGTAATTTGATATAAGGCTCTGGTAGACAGGCTTTGTCTACACAATGCAGCAGGAAACATCACATTGAATGACAATGTACTCTATAAAGACCTTTACAGAACTCTTTTTGCTTTGCACTATTATAGTTATTATTTTATAAAGATTTTTTTTACAATGGTTTTAACCACATGGAAAACTAATAGATATCTAATTGTCTTTGATTTTATGTGTTTATTTCGATCACTCAATGATAAAAGCAATTTTTGCATCTACTGAATTCATAAAGGGTAAAGCACAAAATGACTACTTTTTAATGAAAGATAGGGCACACTGGCAGAAGCGAAAAATTTGTCTTGCTTTTAAAAATTGTATACCAAGAAAAAATATTCACCACTGTAACAGCACCTACAAAATTTAAAATCTACAGACAAAAAAAATAGAAAAATCATAAATCAGGTATAAAACAAGATGAATAAGCTGAAAAATAGGTTAAGCGCCAATGTGCTGGAATGTTGCACCGCAATAAAAAAAGTTGCCATGGCAAATGGAACTGAATTATGAGCTAGCTTTCACCCTCTGAAAAAATCTTTAAAGAGTATTTTTTTTTTCCATAAAAGTGAGGCGCACTTAATCGTCTGTTAACAAAGGCATTTGTTTATAGCTTACAGTTATGCGCAGATAGACTTTCCCATCCTTAATTTATTTGGCAGCGATTCTTTCTCATAATCGAATGATTAGGTTTATTTGTTTTAATTTAGGGAATGTGTTGGCTTGCCTTCTTTTTTAATATTCCTTTATAATGGCAATAATCTAAAATGACTGGCTTTTTAATACAAAAAATGCAGTAATTTTATATTACTGATATATAAGCTAATACTGTATATATAAGAGCACAGAAATCCATTCAAAAGAAACACTAGATATTCTTAATTGTTAAATCTGTGTAAATGCTTAATTTCTAAATAAATGTTTTCACATTCAGCTCAATATAGACCAAGTGTTTTAATTAATTGACCAATAAGTATGAGAAAGCACCAGTTAACTTGGTAGATGTAATATGCACAGAAGTAGACTACCAATGTATTATAAAGGGAAAATTATAACTTTGTACAGTGAGTTTTATTTGAGATTTATCTGATACACTGATACACCATATACAGTAGGTATACAGTACTGTTACTGACTGTGCACTCGGCGTCTGTGCACAAATCCTTAAATATGTGTGTGTGTGTGTGTGTGTGTGTGTGTGTGTGTGTGTGAGGGAAGATAGAGGGAAACATTTAATGCTCACATTGGAAAAAGAGGGAAACTGCAGTCATTTTCCTTGCTTGGGAAGTATCTGTGTGCTTCTATCACCTTTCATCTTCCAAGCATATGTTACATTGATTGCATATGCTAACAAAAATAATTATTCATTTTAGTCTATACCCTGTAACTTAACATTTTAATCTTAATCATGATATCTGAGGAAAATCACTGCTGTACTTCTTTCTCATCAACTAACAGTGATATTAAGATTCAATTATTTGTGATTCAATCACATGTACGGTACCTTACAACACAGTAGATATATTTTTTTTACATACCCCACTTAGAAGATGGAGTCAGAGTGCAGGATAAGCCAGTCTATAGTGTCCCTGTTACAGATAGGGCTGTGCTCAAGGGCTCAACAGTGGCAACTTGAACCCCCAACCTTCCGATCTGCATCCCAGAGCCTTAATCATTTGAGCCACCATATCATGCCATACTTTGAGAACTTTAGTTTAGTTTAGTTAGGACAAAGTTATATGTGATGATGAATACTGGACCTGAATCTCAATGGAATCTATGCCATGAAAAATTTAAGCTGTTTTGAAAGCAAAGGAAGGCCCTACTTAATATGAGTGTGGAGTTCCTCATAAAGTATTTGAAAAGTGTATTCTGTAAACACCTTCTCACAATTTTCCCTATTTGCATTACATTTAATTATTGTTTTGCAAGAACATTCTTGCTAAATTGCTTAATTTGGTAGACAGAATCACAGAATTATCCTAACCCTATTTCTCAGTTATTCAGTCATCTACAGTAATTACCCGAGTAATTATTATAAAATGTTTAAACAATAAACTCACTACTGTCTTATCCAATTCCAGCTATTATTACAGTACATTTATAACATGTCTTTGACAGTGTTTTTGCTGTAACAAGACATCACTGTGTTTGAGGACAGTTTTTCAATAACTGATGATGACCACATAACGCTGCATGTCTGGTTTGAATAGGTCGAAACACAAGTCAGTTCCTCTTGCCTTGCAGGGGCCTCAATATCAATAGTTTGGTAAAGGTTTGTAAAAGGTTTTTGGTTTCCAAAAAAATCTCTCAGGCCACAAGGAATTCATGCATCAAGATTCTTTTCTCTTCTGGCACCTAGATGGTGGAATTTCCTCTAGATGTCTGAATAGCAGTCACTAGCAGTCCTTGAATGGCCTACATTTTTCCAAGTACTTATTTTTTATTATTATTATTTTTTAAAATAATTCTCATCACATTGTTTTAGACTGATGAAACTTATGTTCAATAGCCTAGTGAAACAGTATATGGATGTATTTATTGATAGAGCCTTTAAAGCACTTACACTGACCAGCCATAACAGTATGACCACTGACAGGTGAACTGAACTACACTTATCACAAACTACTGTATACACCAGTAAACTGGTGACAGGATCATGGGTACCTAAGGCTCACCTGGGCGGATGCCCATGGAGATTAAAGAATAGCTCATTTGATCCAATCCCATAGAAAAGCCAATGCACCACAAATCTGAAAAAAAGTAAATGCTGGCTACAATACAAAGATATCAGAACACTCCGTGAATTACAGCACATGGGGCCTAACTGGCAAAGAACCCAAGGCCACTGACCCTATCTCTCCAAATCCCAATCTGATCCATGCAGGCCCCACACACAACCCATAAGATCCACTGCTGGTGCCAGGCACCACATCACATCACATCCAGAGGCCCTGTGGAACCACAATGTGAGGTCCCAGTGCTGCCCGTTTGGCACAAGGGGAACCCAAAGCCTAGGTAATTTTTATGTTAATGGTTTTAATGTTATGGCTGATCGGTGTATGTAAGTCCTCTGGATAATTTGCCAAATGCTGTGAATGTAAATGGGTATGTACATGTGTATGTTAATAAAGTGCAAAGCATCTTATAGACACATATTATTTAGATTTTCTGATTTCCATAAAAAAAGATAAAGCATTTAGATGGCTGGGAAAACAAACAAAAAATTAACAAACAAACAAACAAAAAAGATAGGGAAAAAAAATAGCAGAAAGAAAGATTGTTTTTGACTCACTTTTACGCCAAGATGATGAATCTTTATCATCTAACCACACCTGCAAAGTTTGAAATCTAAACACAAATTAGAAAAAAAAAGATTTGTGAACTATGGAAGCCGAAAATGTGTCTTACGTGCTGGAAGTCTTGCAATGCATCAAAAGAAGATGCTGTGGTAAATAGAAGTGATTTAAAACCAGCTTTCATCCTCTGATAAAACTGTTCCAGTGTTTAAACATTCTTTCCTTCGTAAGAGTGACGCACACTAAATCTTCTGTCAGCAGAGGAGTTTGTTTATAGCTCACGGCTATGTGCAAACAGACAGGCCCTTCCTCCGTTTATCCTACTGCATTTCTTTTTCCATAATTAAATTATTAGACTTTGTGGGTTTGTGATGGCTTCCTTTCATTATATAATAATAATAATAATAATAATAATAATAAATTAATAGGCAGCATGAGTATGTAGTGGTTAGCACTGTCGCCAGTCCGGGTTCGGTTTGAACCTCAGGGTCTGTGTACATTGGTGGGTTTTCTCTGGGTACTCTGGTTACCTCCTATAGTCTAAAGACATGCAGATTAGACTAATTAGTATTCCCAAATTGCTCGTAGTGTGTGAATGCGTGTGTGACTGTTGACCGGAGGTCCTACCACGGTCATAAAAATAGAAATAAATACGATTGGCAACCATTGGCCGCCATGGTCCCTAGTTGATTTATAGAGGTTCCTGCTGTAGATGGATGGATAGATGGAATTGAATTAATGCTAATGGTATAAAATTACCATTGTGACACACAGTATGACCAGTTGATAAGAAAGTGAGGACACGATGGGTGCATCATTTCATCGCCTTTCTTCTTGCCCTGATGTGCCCATCAGTCTGGACTTTATTCCAATACTCCACAGTCCATTCTTTATGCTCTCCAGCAAATCAAAGCCTTTGTTTTTTCAAATTTGCCTCACTGATGCTTGTTAAGTGGTTTTCCTAAGACTACACAGCTGTTTAATACCAATCCTTTGAGTTCTCTTCACATGATACTTAAACTATTAAACATGGTCATGAATTATACTGTTTTTTAATGATTTGATTTCACTAAAGATTTAAGTGATCTCCAATCAACATTTTTTTCTCCTGACCACATTTCTTCCTCAAAGATTGGTTGTAATAATGTGTTCGACAGTTCCTTTCAATTTTATAATTTCAGCAATATGCTTAGTTGTTTTCTTTGCTTGTTGCAGGACAAAACTTTGCTTTTGATAAACTACTGCTTTGATAAACAAGCATAGTGACAGAAAACAGGCATGTTGCATCACATGTGTTTGTGTACTGGCACCTAATAGGCTCTTTAATTTTATGACGCAATATCACTTGCCTGAACATGTCCAGCTCTAACTCAGTTTTTTTTTTACATCCTTTGTTCTGGATTAATGGAGTACATTTCACTGTATTGGCAATTTTTGCACTCTGATAGGTATAAAGTTTAGGATGTGTTTAAAGATTCTTTATTCTCATCAGGAATGACTTTTTAATTTTTTTCTCTAACCCTTCACCAGAAGTGGAGTGTATTACTTGCTGGGAAAGTAATCTGTCAGATAAACTCTGAATCATAGCATGTAGAGTGGGGAGAATTAAGAGTTTTACTTGATAGTTTTATAAACATAATACAAGGTAAAGATTGAATTTGGTTGGCTGTATATAGGTGTGAAATCGACTATTTCCAAATGTTCTTGAATCTGTAATGACTCTATGTACCATCAGTTGTCAAGTAACAGGAATTAATTTATGAACAGCAGATTAATCCATTGGTTGTTTTAACTGAGGGGTACGTGTTAGAAAGAAATAGACTACAGCAGATAAGCATGAAAATAGAATGGCACAAATAAAAAAGGCCCTGCAAAAATATGTTTTGGTGAGCAAAAGTATTAAGACAACATTTGTCATAGTTCTCCCTGTTCTGGCTGACGATTAGTTAATGGATAGAACACATACACTACCAGTTCTAAATCCATAGTCTTTCCTTATTTTTATTTCTTTCTGCATCATAAAACAATGTGGAAGGCATCTAAAATATGCAATAATCTCCTTTGAACAGTTGATACTGAAATGTGTGTGCTACTTATGCTCCATAAAGCCTTCATAACCGCTCTAATCTGAGGTGCTGTTAATTGTTATTAAGCCAGAAAAAAAAGCATACACTGTACTGTCTATGCATTATGACATGGGAGAATTTACATCATCCCTCATCTTCCAAGCACATGTTAAATTAATTGCTGTTACAGATCAAAATTATTTTTAACTGAATCATTACTCTGTGACTTTATTACATTTTGATCTTCAGGCATCAATGCTGATATCTGTGGAAAATTACAGCTGTGCTTCATTTTCTTCGTAAGTTTCAGCTGTCAGTGACAGAATCCCATGCAATGCATTGATGCTGTAGGCGACTTGTGAAATGACTGGCTACTTCATCAGTGTTATTTTTCTAACCACATGGAGGATGATCATTTGCACTTAATAGCCAGAGACCCAGACCGCACACTGAGAAGCTTGGAGATGTAGTGAAGTTCAGGGCACACAAACACATTTTTCACTATGCGGATATGAGTAATTAGAGACTGGAGTATATAGAGTGCATGGATCCCAGTAGATCTTTTGACACTGTGGACATACTGCCATCCATCATAATACATGTAGTGTCACCATGTGGAAGACGGTATACACTGCAGCCTGTTTTCAGTCATCAATCCTTTACAGTAGATGGATGTAAAATCACTTTTATCCCTTTCCCTTATTGTTAATGCCTCTTATGCATTAATTACATCAGTAATGCTTTACATTAAAGTTCCATTAAGTAACATTATTTACTGCATTAGTTAACATTAACAAGCGATAAACCTCAGCAGTAATAAATCATATGTAATGTGTTATTTGATGTTTGCTTAAAGGTTAATGACCAACATCTGCATTGAATAATATTTATTTAGTCCTTGACCGGTAAATTAGCGAAAACAATACAGCATCTGAAAGTTGATAACATAAAGAAAAACTGTTCTACATTTTGACAACCGCAAAATCATTGTGGCCTTCATTTCACTCAATTCAGTAATTAGCAATGTCTATAAAGATGCTGATTGATTGTTTAGTATATAAAACACATAAATATTATTACATATTACATAAATAAACATATTACATAAATAAATAAATAAATAAATACATTTTAAAGTTTATTGTTACTTCTGTTCAAGTAAAAGTTTTTTCATAGTTAAACAGTCAGTTAAGGGAGGCTTAAAGAAAATCTACCTCCCTCCTCATCTGCAGTTCCATAGGCATTGTGAATGCTAATGAATTTAAGGAATGCCTGTGATGGCTCAGTTTGAGTTGAGGGCTATCTCTGGAGAAGAGCACTGCCAATGACCCTGCTGCTTTTGCATGCTCTTATCGGAGAGAAGTGAAGCAGAACTAGTCTTATCTGTGTGTTTATGCACACACTCGCTCTCTGGCTTGTTTCTTGCTGCAGACGTGAGAGACGAGACATGCCAAGATGACCATAAGCTTCTCTCAGGCTTTAGTCTGAAGACGGCAGTGCTGCACATACGCTGGGCCTGAGTTTCTTATACATGGTAAGTCATTTCCCTCTAATAGATCCTGCTGCTGTGATGTAAGGTACAGTATATTTATTTAGATTTAATAAACAGAGTAGACTTAATAAAACATATGCTATCAGTAATTGCTTCCTGTTGGAGGTATTGGACCTTCAGGTGTCAGCTTTTTTATTTCATACTACTCTGATTGTAAATGACAGTGGATTACAGGATAATGAATGTCATAAGCCGTTGAGGAGCTTTATATATTTGCCTGGCAAATATGGTCTCCCTCTTGGTGACCGGTTAGCGTGGGCGCTATTATTCCATGTATGGCCTTTTGTTTGCACACTAGAAGCAAAAATACTATTATCGTTCAGTAGGATTATTTGCTTTTCCACTGCTGCCTGAGACACAATCCATCATTATGTCGACTATACTGTAGAAATGACACAGCTAATGTGAATTAATAGTACATTCTCTATACGATACTGACTAAAGTTAACATTATCTGCTTTCATGCAACATTAAACCTTTATACACTTGGAAATGTTGTACTGTTTAAATGTTACTATTGTTTATACATTTTATAGAAATAGTAGTATTTCCAGTATGATCGGAGAAAGCATGGAGATGTGTGTGTTGGTCACTCTGGCCGGTCTGATGTTACTAAAGTCAGGTTATGGTCAGCATATGGCAGAGGAACCCTGCTCAGTCCAAATCCTTGTTCCAGGACTTAAAGGTACACCACAGTACACAGCTAAAACACTGCTGAATCCTTAAACAAACTTATTGTGAAATTCTGCCATTATCCTAATCTATATTTCTACAGGGGTACTGTTTCTGAATAATGTCAGTAGCTGTGTGTAAAAGTGTGAGCTAAATGCAGATGCTTCAAATGTTAATGGATGGTTCAGTGGGGAAAAGGGGGTGTTGGATTAATGCTGAGATTTTGCTCCTGTGTGTGTGTTTTACAGGGGAAGTAGGGGAGAAGGGGGAGAAAGGGGCACCTGGGAGACCTGGCAGAGTGGGGCCACCTGGAGAGATGGGTACTTTATGACTTACTGTTAATAAAAATGTAAAATGTAGCAAATCGTCTAAAAAAAATAAAACTTTGTCAAACCTTAACTCGATAGGAGACTAAATATAATTCAGCTGATCATGGACAGTGTGACCACAAGCTACTACTGGAGTGCAAAACTGCAGAATGTTCTACGAGTACAAAAGTCACCTTACTGCAAAAGCTAGACTGCAGTAATGATGACAAGTGTTTACCGAATACGAAGCCTTTAATGAAGATAAAGTAATTACTCTGTAAAAATGGGGGCAGAGCGTCCATAGCCACAAATCTAACACAACATTTCAGACACTTTTAATCTTAACACTTTGATAATGAAATTTATTTACCTTATACTGTAGGACCACCTGGACTTAAAGGACAAAAAGGTATCATGGGACGTTATGGAAAAATGGGGCCCCCTGGATTAAAAGGTGAAGTAGACTAGCAGACTAGCGAATTCAGATAATGATTACTTTTTCGATACCTTTGAAAGTCTTAATAAACATGTGCAATCTAATTATAGGCTTAAAGGGTGATATGGGAGATCCAGGCCCCAAAGGTGAAAATGGAGACCCAGGTAAATAAAATAAAAAGTCAGATGGACAATTAAATCTAATTTAATTCTATAATATTAAGAAAATACAAAGATTTGACTAACTTTGTGAGGTGACATCTGTACCAGGGCTCTCGTGCGAGTGTGCTCCCTTACGAAAGGTGATTGGTGAAGTTGATAATCAGGTGACGCAGTTAACCAGTGAACTGAAATTCATTAAAAAAGGTATGTCCTCGTAATGAAGCCCAGAAAAAAAAAATCGATAAATACAAAGTCCGTTTTATAGAAAAAGACCAATTATGTTGTTTTTATGACATTTACAGTATCTGACATTTAGACAGATGCCTTTCATATAGAGTAATAACAGTATACACTTCTGGCCACTTCATTAGATACCCCTTCTAGGACTGTGTCGGACACTGCTTTTGTCTTCAGAACTGCATTAATTCTTCATGGCATAGATTCAATAAGGCGTTAGAAACATTCATCTGAAATTTTGGTCCATATTGGCATGATAGTGTCACACAATTGTTGCAGATTTGTTGGCTACACATCAATGATGCCCATCTCCTATTCCACCACATACCAAAGGAGCTCTACTGGATTAAGATCTGGTGCCTGTTGAGGCCATTTGAATACAGTGAACTCAATTAGACTAGATTTGTGACATTGCATATTGTCCTACAGTCACAAAGAGATGGACATGCTCAGCAGCAATACTTGGGTAGGCTGTGGCATTCATTAAAGCCCAATTGGTACTAAGGGGCCCAAAGTGTGCTAACAAAATATCTCCACACCATGACACTACCACCATCATCTATGTTTTCATGTTGTTTATGGCAAATTATGACCTACTGTACCATCCGAATGTTTCAGCAGAAATTGAGACTCGTCAGACCAGGCAACACTTTTAAAAAATATTTTATTGTCCAGGTGATCCATGCAAATCGTAGCCTCGGTGCTTCAAGGTTCAACAGTGTTCAGAGATGCTCTTTGGCATACCGCACTTGAAACAAGATGTTATTTGAGTTACTGTGGCATTTTTATTAGCTCAAACCAGTCTGGTCATTTCCTTTCTGACCTCTGGCCTGCAAGGCATTTTCACCCAGGCATTTTTACAAGGCATTTTCACCCAGAGAACTGCCACTCACTGTATATTCACTTAAACCCCTAGAGATGAATGTGTGTAAATACCAGTAGATCAGCAGTTTCAGAAATGCTCAAATCAGCCTGTCTGGCACCAACAAGCATTCTGAGTCACATAAATCATCTTTCTTTCCCATTTTTTTCTTTCCGTTTTCCCGACTTTTGTGTTAATGAGCAGTTGAACCTAATGAAGTGGCTAGTGAGTGGATTTTCCCATAAAAAGATTTGTAATAAATACTTTTTTGTAATAAAAAGATACAGATTTTTTTCTCAAATGGAAGAAATGCACGTCTGTTATCTTAGGTTTCAATCATGTTAGTTACATAAATGACCCAACAATATTCAAATCTTAGTACACATTCTGATAAAAGAAACCAGTCACGGTTTTGTCTTACTTTAATACCATGTATTGCTGTATATACTGGGTGTTGTAGTGTGATTACAGAAATACCAGTGCTCACTTTTCAGCACTGCCCTCCCCTGCAGCTGTCGCTGGCATTAAAGAGACAGACAGTAAGGTGTACCTGCTGGTGAAGGAGGAGAAGCGTTACAGAGATGCTGAGCTCTACTGCCAAGGCAGGGGTGGGCACCTGGCCATGCCCAAAGATGCCAGTGCAAACAGGGCTATTGCTGGCTACATAACAGAAGCTGGACTTAGCAGAGTGTACATCGGCATTAATGACCTGGAGCATGAGGGACACTTTGTCTATGTGGAGCGCTCACCTATGAGCACCTTTACCAAGTGGCGGGAAGGAGAACCCAATAATGCTTATGACGAGGAGGACTGTGTGGAACTCGTGTCCTCGGGGGAGTGGGTTGATGTGGCCTGCTCTCTTACCATGTATTTTTTGTGTGAGTTTGACAAAGACATGATTTGAGCAGCTTTAACTGTAGAAAGGGGGAAAGAAGGAATGGTTTTAATAGTGGGTTTTGTAGCATTGTTGCTCACAACTCACAGCAAGAGTTGTGATTATTTTGAAATGCCAATAGAGACTTATTTTGATATATCCATGCTTCACATACAGTGAGTGCGAGAGGAGTGGCCTCCTTACATTGTTTCTTTTTTAGTGGTTTAATAGTTTTGCTGTATTGTTATACAAATATGAAACATCCAACATTTGTGCAAAATGTTCGGGCTTATGAATGTAATTATTGAAATACATTGGTAAAGAATAATATTTCTCATTTTCTATGAACTATAGACTGCTCTGTATCAGATAATATTTTGCCACTTGTAGACATTAAGCCATAAATAAATCTATATCAGTGATTATTACTATTTCTATTGCTTTTGGATGAAAGAATTACTTAGTCACTTAGTTATTCATCTATACAGTACAGCTTCATTCTGTATCGAAGGTTGCAGGGGGCCTGGGCATGAGTTAGTGCACGAGATGGGGTACACCATGGATGGGGTGCCGATCCATCACAGGGCACACACATACAAACACACACACGCTCATTCATGCACTATTAGTAATTTGGAACGCCAATTATCCAAATCTGCATCTGTTTGAATTGTGGGAGGAAACTGGAGCACTCAAAGGAAAAACACCAAGCATGTGGGGGACCATGCAAACAACATGAACACAGGAATCGGACCCTGCCCATGGAGGTGCAAGGCGACAGTGCTAATCACTAAGCTGATGTGCTGCCATGATAGAATTACTGAGAAATAATTCTGAATTGTATTTTACTGTGCTGCCCTCTTGAGGCCACCAGCGAGGACTGAATGAAAAAAGAAAAAAGCTGAATATTCAAGACCTCCAGCATTATTTGTAAAACACTAGTATTGTGATTTTTTGGTATACAGTATGTATTTTAAAATACACTATATGAAACACACGACACTAAAGGCAGTATTTTGTTGCCATAAAAATATCAGATAAAAGTTATTAAAGTGTATATTTGTAATGCATTTCACTTTTATGTATTACTTCTTGTTCTACATGCTCAGTTATGTTGTTGTCTATGCAAATATATAAAACTATCCGACCAACAAAAACAAACAAACAAACAATATATATATTAGCGGCACAAAAGTCTGAGACTACGATGGAAAGCTGGATTTATTTATTAAAAGATGGAAATAAAAGGAAGGTTTTTAGAATTTGGAAATATTTTAAAACAAAGAAAGTGTAACATCTTGTATATATAATATTTACGATTCTACTCTAATTCTAGATCCCTCATGTAAGCAAATATGGTATATTGAGCATGTTAACTGCTTTGTCAGATATTCCTCATGCCTGATTTCTTCTGTTAAAGCATATGTTTTCTCTAATGGATATAATCAATTTTAGACACCTTAAGCTTTTGACTTGGCTTTGAATTTCCCCAGATCTCAGTCCTATCAGGCATCTGTAGGATGTGCTGGACATTTGTGGGATTCATGGACCTGACTCACAATTTAAAGGTATTAAAAGATCTGTTGCTTATGTCTTGGTGCCAGACACCTTCAAAACACCTTAGAGCGTAGAGCTCTTGAGTAGCATGAGTGGGACCTACAGTACATACAATTAGACAAGTAGTTTTAATATTATGGCTAATATGTTTTTGGGGTGAAAGTCACAGTTTGATACATTTTCTTTATTTAATTTTTTATTCATTCTATTCATATAAATGTAACTTCTAAACATATAAACCTGTGAAACAGTGGCCAACTGACACAATTTCATGAAAATATAAGGAATGCACAAAAAGGGAGATATCTTTATCTCTTTAAAAAAATGAAGTATCTAAGTAAATGTTAAGTAATAGTAACAGCAATATTTATAGCAAATGGTGCAAACAAGGATCAAACAATGATAGTTGTTTAAATAAGGGATATTTAAATGATATTTTGAACATGATTATCAAACAGGTCAGCTGCCTAGCATATTACTAACAAAACCTATTCAATTTTCCACTTTATCTTTCCAATTAAAGAAATGATACAATTGTGACTGGCAAATTATCACTAAGTGGAACACCATATTATATTTTACTTTTCAAACCTGTATAAATTCCATATCTCTTAAGTTATATTTAAATATTTTCATATTCTTTTGAAGTCCTCAGTGATGTGCTGCTTGATAATTTGAATTATGAATTTGAATGAGTGGGAAAAAAAAACCCTGCACTGAGCTTGGATCACAATGTACACTGAACTTGTACCGAATGGGATGAACGCAAATACGCATTTTCTACGCTCCCAATAAAAAAAATATTTATATAGAGCTTACGTCTTTGGAATCTGAAGACAGGTGTGGTAGTCTGGCAGTGTCAAAATCCAACATAGTTTGATGAGTTCCTCGTTCAAAAAAACCTGCTTCATTCCTCAAATTAATTAGCAGAAGGACTAATTAATTTGTTAGACAGGATACCTACTGTAGAAAGACGACACGGTGGTGTAGTGGTTATTATGTAGTGGATTTGCTCCACAAAAGAACAGCAGAGTTGAGCAGCAAACTGCTGCAGAGTATCTTCTTACAGTATATGAGGTCACAATAGGCAAAAAAATCTGAATTGGCATGTTTAAGCTCTGGCCAACAGAAAAATAAAAAAATTACAAAGCAGAGAACGCTTTTCTCTTAAAAAAACATATAAAGATATTACAAAATGGTGCCGGTTATGAAATACTTCTCAACTAACCTTGAAAACACATAATAAAGGTATAACTATATTACTATTAAATTGCATCAGCCTATTAGAGGAAATGTTTTAGAGGGTAGAGGGTAGGTTTTCTAAAGAAGAAATCCTAGCTAGTGTGTTTCAGGGTCTTTCAGTGGATGGTTCCTTGCTACATTAAGATTTTTTGTGTCAGTGTTGTAAACTTAACTTAGATTTCAGTGGGAGATAGCTGTAACAGTGTTGCAATATGATTTAGTCTGTCCGTGCACCATTATTTCTAAGCATGCACAAGAAATGACTTGCTTCCTCAAATCAATATGCTCTTGTAAATGAACTACTATTATGTGTGTGACCACTGCAGGGCTCGAATGACTTCATGTCTTTAGGAGTACAGCTGAAGAACGACAATGCTGTGTAGCCTCAAGTCGAATAATTGTCTCGTTAGAACATCTCTTTATAATAGTGCACGTAATGAAAGCGGTCTGTAATGTTGTTTATCATCTGTTTATTACATCATGAAATATAGTTTGCAATGGTGTTTATCACCTGCTGGTCTCTTATGAGATGTTGTAAATGTAGATTGGTTTTCTATACGTCCTTATTCGTTTTATGCTTCAGACTACTTTTTTTTTACGATTTGCCACCTGAATTTATGTGGCCAGGATTAACTGAGCATGGAATAAGTCTCTCTGTAATTATGATTGATTCTGCATGAAGGTTGAGTCGTACTCTTGGTCACCTTTCATGTCTTTATGGCTGCTTAATATCTGAACCACAAATAACAAAGCCTGCCCATTTAAAGCTTTAAAGGGGTGGAAATATGTCAAATCTCTAAATAAGTGACAGCTCAATATGTCCAATGGACACTCAGCAGGGAGCTATTCATTTTGTCGCCATCACAGATTTGACCTGTGGTTCACAGCAAAATAATTGTCCTGGCACACTGGAGGAAACACATTAATGAGCCATGCACCATCAAGTGAGTTTTAATTTCAGTCTCTCCCTGTAGAAATATTTTAATAGCCAACCCTACGGCAAAAGTGAGGTGTAGTTCTCATGACAAATAAAAACCTCCAAGTCAGACCATCATTTACTGTTTTCTTTCTTGCCCTGAATATATAATTGTTCACATGACACGTCCCATCATGGGATGTTGGTCCCTTCAGTTAGTGTTTAGGAAAATTTATCACTTTTAAATCGTGTTTACAATTTCTAAATTGACTTGTGATAAATGTCATCATATTAACAAAGTAATTTTTTAACGAGTAGAGATCCTAGTTCCTCCAGCCCAGATACTCCCAAATATAGACTAATCGGCTTATTAAATATAGTGAGAAAGTTCAGTGTTTATATTGGAGCTGACCATATAAAGGATACTTGCATTTCGCTATCACATAAGGATTTTAAATAGAACTGGAGGCAGACTTACAGGACTGGTAATTCTCTTGTAGGACATGTCTGTTGGATGGGATGCTGTTACAGTACATGCAGCAACAGAACTAGAGAACAACCAGTATTATGAAGCTGCAGGAGTTAAGAGAATTTACTCTTATTTTTCACACAATCATACAGTACATAAGAGATACTGTACTGTATATATAATCAGAAATATGCTTATTTATTTGTTAAAGATACTTTGAAATGTTTCCATTTCCATTAAGCCATGGGTTTTTCATTCCTGGTCCTGAAGTACTACTGCATTGTACTGCATGTTGGTGGTTTTCCTGCTCCACATTCACTACAGTAGATTTACACTAGAAGCGCCGCGCCAGTGTCACCTACTTATTACGCGGTTCAGCGGTCATTTGACCGCCTATTGTTTTGAATG
>JAQMYJ010000005.1:18091100-18127296 GCA_030014305.1 Clarias laeviceps
GGGTGATTAAGCTCACAGATCTAGGAAAAGTCATGAAAGGAGGGTCGTGGAATTTGATCGAGTGTGAAGTATTATTTTTTTTCTTCCCCATAGCGGTCAAATGACCGCTGCTCGGCGCTTCTAGTGTTTAACCTATAAGCTAATTAACAAGCTCATACCAAATGAACTAAGTAAGTTAAGCAGAGAAAAAAAAAACACAAAAATATGCAGGAGAGCGGTATACCAGGACCTGGATTAAGTTAGAGCTATAAGCTACAAATTCTATCCCCAACAACAATTATAATCTTAATCAAAGTATTATTATATTAAAATTATAATCATAATTATCAATTATCACTTCTTAGACTTAAAACAGACAACAGTATATTACAGTGATTGACACCTTACCATAAACAGGTTAGTTTTTTGGGGGGGAAATGGCAATAATGATAATATTTCTTGTATGCAGCTACTCATTTACTCAGGCAGGTGTGAGTGAAGAGGTTACTGGAAGCAGTGATCAAGTCAATTGAATTCAAGTTTATTTACTTTAAACACTAGATGTCATTGGTGATTCAGTGGTAGGACACTTGCATGCCATTTGGGTGGTCCTGATTAAGTTGCCACACGGGTGGCCTGCCAGTCTCAAGTCTGGATAAAATGGCAGGGTCGCATCATGAACGGCATCCAGTGTAAAGCCTGTGAAAAAAAAAAATGCTCAGCCTTTGCCAGGCCACAGTTGTAAATAAGAAACCTGTTCTTAATCAGTCTTGCCTGGTTAAATAAAGGTAAATAAAATAAAATAAAACAAATCAAATATCCAGAAAAAAGGAAATTCTGTGGTGATCCCTAATGAAAGCAGCTGAAAGGAGAACAACAACTTTAAACAAGAGACATCCAAATGGCAAGAAAAAAGCTTTCTGAGACACCACAAGGAAGAAACCATGAAAGGAATGAAAACTCCAATATTAAGGGAAATATTTTTAGGAGGACAAATTGTACAAGACAAACATAATAAAGAAATATACAATCGTCTCCAAAGATTTTAGTTATAATACTCAGATCATGCTGAGAACAGTCTACCTTAATACATCCTAACCAGAAATGCACTCAAGCTCAGTGCCAGCTGCACTCAGTGCACTTTTACCTTTCTGATTGGAAGAAAAAGTATGCGTTGACAATATTTCTGTTCTTTGCTGTTCATGTATATGGAGCATCACTTAGATGAAAGACATATTGCTCTCTCAGAATCTCAATAACATCTCCAATCAGTCCAATCCCTGGCAGTAGGACTCGCAGACAGGGAGATTCCCTTCATCAATCACTGTCTCTAGGAGGCATTGAGTTCCTCACAGCTCCATATCTTCCAGCGGTCCCAAAGCTCCAAGCGCGCTCCACTTGATCAAGTGCAACCAGCCTTTTGGGCTGAGCACTTTTGTCAAGGGAGCATACTGAAACCCTCCTTCACTCCCACACAATGAGGATAAATTGGTTTGTGATAGAGTTGTGGGTGTACAGTAAGTTTGCACTTGGCGCTTTAGGACGGTCCACACTAAGATAAGACCTCACAAATAGGAGTTGGAGAAATAGTGCTCCCTCAGCAGTGTTTGTTTTGGGACTGCTTCATAGAGCGGTGTGTGACATCTGTTTATTCTAAGCATGAAAAATGGAGACATTGTGTGTGCCATTTGATGCAATGGTGATAAAGCTCTTTCGGTCGCTACATAAGTGTTGCTCTTTAATGGACTTCTCATGCATCATCAACTTGATTGAGAAGAGGAAATAATTTGGAGAAAGTGGCAAATTATCTTTGGTGGAATGAAGATGGAAGAGCCATCAATGTCTCATTAAATTGTCATTAAGCGCAATGGTTTAGCTGCATTATCTCTCCGCATTTACCTGTATTCATTCGGAATAGAAATAGTCCTATTCACAGTTTAATGAACTGTAATTTTAACTATTATATTCTTTTGATATTTTATGCAATTTAAAACATATTCTCTTTACAAATGAGTGGGTAGCATTGCCACCTCACAGATCCTGGGGTTTTCTGTTTCAATTCTGAGCTTGAGATACTGTCTGTGTGTCAATCTTCCTAATGTCCATGTGGGTGACCTCTTGGCTATGTACAATTGCCCCTTGGTGTGAATGAGTGTCTAAATGTGTGTCCATTTTGGTGGACTCGTGTCCTGTGTCATTTAGGATGTATTCCTGTCAAGCATCCAGTTTTCAATGGGAAAGACTCCATCATTACTCCTAAAGAAAGACTTCTTTTAAAACTTTAAAAGGTGCACAATGTTTTATGGACTTGCAAATTATCAGATTCATTCAAAAACTTACACAGTAAGTAGAAGAGTGACCATTATCAGTGTTTCTGAATGCATTTCCAAAATGAACAAAACGTAATATATTAAAATATGCTGATACTATATCTAATATAACAACATTCTGTTGTTAGTTTACACTTGCAACATTGTACAGTACATTTTGTATATTGGTGATGCTCTTCCTTCCACCAGAGGGAGACAATGTCTCAGCTCTTGCTTCTCCTGGCTGTCTCTTCCAAATCACACCTTCCATGCATTTCTTTCTTTCTCCAAACCCTTACATCATCCAATGATGTCATGTTTTAAAAAAATACTTGAGCTGTTATCAACATGGTGCCACCTAGCTGTAATATTACTAAAAGGATTTGCCTGCTTCATAGTACGTTGATTGCAGTGTTTTTTCGTAGCGGGTTTTATAATTGTGTGGATGTATAAATATGTGGTGCTGTGTAGGACATTCTTGTGCATAGTGCATCTCAATAAATTAGAATATCATGGAAAGGTTTTTTTGTAATTTTATTACAAATGTAAAACATATTCTAGATTCAATACTTGTAAAGTGAAATATTTTAAGCCTTTTTTGTTTTAATTTTGTCAGAAAATCAGAAATCCAGTATTTCCAAATATTAATATTTCATTTTGAGTTTAATTTCGTTACTATTCATACTTACAGTGAATCTCTTGGTCTAGTTCAGTACACACAACCACAATCATTGGGAAGACTGCTGACTTGATAGTTGTCCAGAAGATGATCATCAACACCCTCCACAAGGGGGAGCTGTTCACAGAGTGCCCCCACAAAACATGGAAAGTTGAATGGAAGGGAACTTTCGCGAACTTTACAATGAGTGGAGTGAGGCTGGAGTAAATGCAACAAGAGCCACCATGGCAGGCATCTTCAATAAAAGGGGTGCAACTGTTGCATTTCTAGTATCAAGTGACACTGTCACAAGTGACTTAGCAGGGTTAAGGAGAAAAAGAACTGGACCCAGCTCAGTGCTTCAAAGTCTTCCTTTTCAAATGAAAGTAAATTTAGCATTTTACTTGGAAATCAGGCGCCCAGAGTCTGGAGGAAGAGTGGAGAGGCACAGAAAGCTTGAAGTTTCCACAGTTGATGATGAGGTCATCTGCAGATGTTGGTCCACTATTTTCATGGTCTGAAGTCTGAAGTCAACACAGCCATCTAACAAAACATTTTAGAGAACCTTGTGCTTCCTTCTGCCGACAAATTTTATGGAGATGCCTGTTTCCATTTCCAGAAGGACATAGCACCTGACCACAATGCCAAAGTATTGAGTGCAAAAATTTTTATTAGAAGATTGATCTTCTAATATTCTAATATTTCAAGATATTGGATTTGTTATTTTAATGATCTGTAAGCCATTATTGTTTAAATTAAAACAAACAAACAAACAAACAAACAAAAATGCCTTGAAATATTTCACTTTATATATAATTTATCTAGAACATATGAGAGTTTCGCTTTTTGAATTAAATTACAAAAATAAACACATTTTTGTGCTATTCTAATTTATTAAGATGCACTAGAGTGTGGCATGGCAATGACAGGATGAAGGCATCACTGGGGATGCAGATGAAAGCAGCATCATGGTGTGTTTTTCCATTGCCATTGGACATTTTGAGTGATTGAACTAGTGGAAGTTAAACTAGAGGGTAGAGTACAGCTGAATTAGATTAAACAAAACTTCCTCTGTCACATGTTCAATATAAGCTGTTATTATGTAGGCCAAGCCAAATCAAGTGAACTGTATAAACCTATAGCACTCTAGGGCCTATGTCATAGCCCTTTTCAGACATGTCAACATAAGCCTCCTGTGTTCGAGAAGCAGTCTGTGTTTGGGGTTGTTTCTGACGCTCATCTGGCTGTCTCTTGCCAAGCTAGTGTGGTTAAGCAGAGGGAATTGCTTAGTTATACAGCAGTAGTTTCCTGCATATAAGGATTTCAGATCCCTGCTCTTAAGTGTTAAAGAGATGCAAAAATACTGGATTCAGAACAGTAGTGCAATAAGGGATTTGTGACATTAGAGCCCTGATGCTGAAAAAATGCACATGTTTGAAAAAAGGAAGGATTTGAATATAAAAAAATATGTTTTCTTAAAATTGGTAAACATAGCTTAATTACAAAAAGCAATTATGAATACTTTCAAGTTGGTAGCATGGTGGCTTTCACAGCTTTGTATGTGTATGTGGGCGAGTGTGTGCACTTGTGTGTGCGAGTGTGTGTGTGTGCGTATTTACATGTTTGCATATGTTGAAAGAAACCAAATTCCTCATAAGAAAATGTGCCCATGACTCTGATTAAGACAAAACAGTTATGTAATGTGAACGAGATGTACAAGCAATTAAATTTTTGTTGCAGAAATATATAGTCCTGTGTGGACAAACACTGCTCACCTTGTTTCTTAACAGACATCCCTTTATGATCACCTTTCTATGGCCTAGTTGGCATACTATTTATAAACTCTGTTGCATCATCCAGGCTGCCAAAAGTAGCTCTGCTGCTGAAGCAGAATGGTTGATGCTCTGTCAGTCTGAGCTCAGTGATTAGACACTTTTGACAGGAGCACACATGTAGCCTACAGCTCTCAGACCATGTTTAATCTACAGCTTTATACTCCAAATGTTCTCTTATCTGATATGTGTGGGACATACAGTAGATTTATTCAGGATACTTTATATAAATACTTAATAAATACTTGATTGCTAATTTGACAAATAAACATAACTGATATTAACTGATAAATGACTTAATACACTACCAGTCAAAAGTTTGGATAGACCTTCTAAGTCCATTGTCTTTTCTGATTTTTATTTCTTTATTCATTGTAAAACAATGCTGAAGGCATCCGGAATATACAATAATCTCCTTTAAACAGTTGATATTGAGATGTTTCTGCTACTTATGCTCTGTAAAGCCTTCATAACGGTTCTAATCTGAGATGCTGTTAATGGGTGATTTCTGTTGCTTTAACTTTAAATTAACTAAATTAACTCATTTGTGTTAGAGGTAAGATTTGGTCTTTCTTTTCTGCTATTGTCTTCATAAAAGCCAGTTTCTTACTTTTGTACCTGGTACTTTTGCAAATGCATTTACAATACTGTTCTTGCAAGAACTATTCCTTATTATGTCCTAAAATAACTGACTGTTGTTGTTGTTTATTACTAATTCCATCTGTGTTATTTCACAGTTTTGAAATCTCCAGTATTGTTGTAAAATGAAGAAAATAAATCCAAACATATGTCCAAACTTTTGACTGGTGCTGTATACTTTGTTAATATTTAGGTTTGAAGATTTTCCAGTCTATACCAGCAAGAACCATCTTAAAAGTAATTGCTAGCCAGCTATATAGTGCAAACTATATCCGGATCCCAAGCCTACAGTAAGTAAATTGGGCCAGCACCACCACCAGAGTGATGGCCATCTGCATCCATGGAAAGCTACTAGACAGCACTCGACACCACACTGGATGCATCAGATTAAGAAATCAAGCAGTTTTAGGCTGACGTCCAATTAACCAAACATCAAAAAAGGACACATCATTGGTGACTTCACTGCAAAGGTGGGCAAATTCAAAGATGCTGACATTGTAATCTGGGAGAAAGAAATGATACAGGACACCGTCTGGGGCAATTCTGCCAGGAAAACCATCTGTGGATCATAAACATGTTTTTAGCTACGTAGGAGCCATTTATATATTTGTATGTCTCCAAATGGTCAGCATAGAAACTAAAAAAGTTACATCCTGTGCAGGCAAAAATTTAAGTGTTTGATTATGGGTGTAATAGCTTTCCCGGGTGCTGACTGAGGCTCGAATCATCAACTGCTTGTGGCCAAGGTCAGGCTCAGGTTGTGCCAAATCAAAAGAAAGACTAGGCTGCTGAAATTTAACATTAGGAAAATTCCACCTCAATATGCAGTCAATGTCAAGAACAGTTCAACAGCATCTGGACAAACTAAGAACTGACATTAAAAGTCATCATCATTGTCCAAAACATGTCCAAAAGCATGTTCTGTACAAGAAACCAAATGGTCGCACCCAGCCTATCTTCTATCAGATTTAAAGGCTTAAAACTTAATTTGCTGTAAGACAGGGATACATAAAATACAAAGACTGCAAAGAACTCAGTGACCAACAGGAAATCCAACATAGACAGAGGGAATACATAGACGAACTGTGTGCCCACAAGACTGCATGAGACAAGCTCAGTGGGACATTTCACATGCTGGAGCTGGACCACTTGTAGGAGGAGGTAAATTGGGCTATGGAACATGTGCCAAAAGACAAAGCTTCAGGATTGATGCAATGTCAACAGAACTGCTATGCCTGGTATCAACAAAGGCAGTGATAGCTCCGTGCCAACGAGTCTGGAGAACATGCTCGTGGTCTTCATCCCAATTCTGACAAAAGGCAACACCAAAGCCTGCTTAAATTATTCGTGCAGTCCTCCCATGTGAGTAAAATTCTTTTGAAGATCTTCCAGCAGCACTTTAGTTCAATTGTGCAAAAAGAAGCTGCCAGAGGCCTGTATACAAATTACTGTATACAAATCCAGAAACAACTGTCAGAACTGTCTATGGTACACAAAGTGGTTTAACATTGGCAAGGGAGTCCGGCAGGGTTGCATCCTATCTCCTTTCCCATACAACTTGTATTAATCAAAGAATTCAAAGCAAAGATATACAGTGCCAGTAAAAAGTTTGGACACACCTTCTCCTTCTGTGGTTTGTCTTAATTTTTTATTATTTTCAACATGGTACATTTAATACTGAACACATCCAGACTATGAAAAAACATGTATGAATTTATGTTGTAAACAAAAAAGGGATGTCTACAGGTAGAATATGTTTAGTATTTTAGACTGTTCAAACTAAATTTAGCTTTGATGACAGCTTGGCACTCTCATGGCATGTTCTCATCAGATTCACAAAGTAGTCACCTGGAATGTATTTGAAATCACAGCCCTTGTCAAGAGACACAATTTGTGGCATTTATTGCCTTCTTAATGTGCTTTAGACCATCAGTTGTCTTATGCAGAAGAAAGTTGGGCACTGTGCCAATAGCCCTATTAATGCTAATACAACTACTGTACAAATCCATATTATGGCAAGAAACTCTCAGTTAAGTGAAGAGAAAAGACAGTCCATCATTGATTTCAGAAATTAAGGTCAGTGAATGTTCAATAATTTTGAATGTATCCCTGAGGTCACCAAAACCATCAAATGCTATGATAAGACTGGCCTTCATGAGGACTGTTCCAGCAAAGGAAAACCAAGATTTACCTCTCCTGCAGAGGACAAGTGTAGAGTGTAGAATGATCAGCCAATCACCAAAAATCACCAATATACAGCACCTTAGATTTGCTGGTCAAAATTGAGGGCACACTTAACCAGCATGGCTACTAATAGCAGTTTGAATGACATGCTGTCCCATCTGATGTGCAGTCAGGGATTATCATGTTATGTAAGAGATATTTGTCAAAAAGGAGTGCTGCATCAGAAGACCTGGTCTCACCAATCACCCAATCAAAATTCAATTACGGTTTGGTATGAGTTGGACCAGAGAGAATGAAAAAAATCTACCAACAAGTACTCAACACAACTGGGACCTCTTTCAAGATTGTGGGAAACAATTCCAGGTGACTACTGTACCTCATGAGGCTGACTGAGAGAATGCCAAGAGTATGCAAAGCTCTCAACAAATCAAAATGTGGCTATTTTGAAGAACTGAAAATACAGTATAAAACATATTTTGGGTTATTTAATAATTTTTTTGTTGAATACATAATTCCCTCTTTGTTCTATCACCATTTAAATGTTTTCAGTATTAATATACAATGTTGAAAACATTAAATGTTGAAAACAATAAAAATAAAGAAAAACATTGAATGAGATGGTGTTTCCAAACTCCAAAGAGTACTGGACCAAGTAGAGACTTGTCACAACTATAGTGTTAGCTGAAAAAGGCAGACTGATGGAAATTTAAAGCTTTTGAAATCTCATGCTGGAGAAAGCGTTGGCACATACCGTGGAGGCCAAAAGTGAAAAACAAAGATTGTGCTTTATCGTGTAAAACCTAAAATGTAATTAGAAGCAGAAATCACCAGGAGCCGATGTGTCCTACACATAATGCATATTAACTTGCTCAAAAAAGATCTCATGGTAGGAATGGTCAGTGGAACAAGGAGACCATGCTGACTCGACATCATCAAGGGGGACATTGGCACATGAGTGAATTGAAAGAGTCGGCACAAGATCGCAAAGCATCTTGCATTTTCTTTTTCTTTATAATTGTTCTATCAGGAAGTATTTGATGAACCTTTGTTGAACTTAGATATGCCTGATATGTCTGTTGAATTATCTGTTCGACTGTTGTTTTATTTCTTTCTTGCCCACCAGTGGAGAGCAAACCAAATATTCAACTATTCCCCAGACCCTGTGTTAGTGGGTTTGCAAACTCCACAGCCTGGAGTGCATTCTAGTGGAAGCAGAAGATCAGTGAAGTGCCCCTGAGCAGCCTCTCTATGGAGGCAACTAACAGCAGCCGAACTGCAGAAAAAATACATTAAGTCTTCCCTTCCCCTCACTTGGGACAAAAACAGCTCACCTTGCTACCTATGGTGGATATGCACTGCCAGCTGGAGGGAAATTGCCTTTTGTGGGAGCATTAATGCAGACATGCATCCTGCTGTCAAAGCATCATTCCCCCAATAACTCCTCTCCCTACTGAGCTCTCTCACTTTCTTCATTCAAGTCCCCTAGTCTTTTCCTTTTCATTAATAACCTTCCACTGTCTGCCTAAGAATAAGTTATTCCCTGCAACCGCCTCCCCCTTTAAGTCTGTTTTGACTCCCATTGTTTGATCTGGTATGATAAATAAGACGACTAGACGAATGCAGTTAGAAATTCATGGCTGCTCTTTTTCATTAATAAATGATCAGTTTGCTGAACTCTCTGGTGATTGATAGCTTGTGCACAGGATGTATTGAAACCAGACAAATTCAATACCACATCAGTCACTGGGGAGCCACAAAGAATTTCAACATGTGAAATATTGAGGTCAATAAAAAAATATGAAGAAAGGGAAAAGAGGGATAACCAGTTTGAGTTCCAAAAGACATTATTTTTTTCTTTGGATTAGAGATGGACAAATAGTGGCTTAGTAACTCAAAACATGATTAAAAGTTCTGGATTTCGGTTGATGGCTGCCTCTTTTTCAGTGTTGTACTTTGAGATATGACCTGCTGTTCCAGACTAGACAAAGCGAAACAACAGAAACGTGTTTTGAAAATCCCAAAACTTTTTACTGCACAGTGTACTGTAAGTGTGACAGTTTGGATTGTTTGCTCTCTTTTCGGAATCTCTTTCCCTTCTACCTACTGATAAAATCTACGGCTTTGGTTAGTACGGGGTAAACTTTGTAGAGGTCTCTCAGTGTTTCAATTTGTGCAAGTGTGTGTGTAACAGAGAGTGAAAGAGAACATCCGAGTGCACGCAAGAGATAGAGAGAGAGAGAGAGAGAGAGAACATGTACTTACTGTATAGTACATATGGCCCTACATTCTATATTTGATAGAACCCTGCCATCTCAAGATAAAATATGTGATTGGGCAAAACTCAAAATCATTTACATAGCACGTAGCATAAAAGGAAATTAAACAAGTGCATTATTATAAATAGAAGTCATCTATTTAATGTTTTTGAGAATCCAAAATCTATTTTGGTAACTCTGGGTGCCAGGAGGGAATAGGCTATACACACAGATTCTAAACCTTATTCACAACTAGGGGAAACCTAAAGTACTGAGATATTTTTGAGAAGTGGGAGGGCTATTACGAAAACTGTGAGGAATTGAGCAACAGACATGCAGAGGGAAGAACATGAAATCCACACAATCTGTAAGCTGAGGATTGAACTGGGGAGCCTGGAGCTAAGGGGCAGCACTGTTTAAGATATTAAAGAAGTAAAAAATACAGAGTAAAATAGAATAAAAATAAAGAGAATAATTCAATCATTAAAAGCATTTGTCATTTACACATATGAGCAGTTGAGGGTTAATGGCACAAGAACCCAATGGTGGTAGCTTGATGATGCTGGGATTTGAACATGGGACCGATCCGGACTTCAACAGGCTGTGAAGATAAAGTCAGAAGGATAAAACGAGGTTGTGGTAGTTGTTTCTTTGCGGCAAGAGAATGGCAAGCAAACCTCTTAGCTTGGGCAAAGATAATGAATAAAGACAATTAAAGATAATAAAGTTACATTTTTCTTTCTTTTTCTTTTTCTGATCCACCTAAATTACTTTTTGTTGGATAGATCATTTTGAAGAACCTATCCTGGAATTCGCACACTCATTCAAACCTAGGGGCAGTTTAGAGTTACCAGTTCACCAACTACAGTAACATATTTATCAGAATTGGAACGGAACCAGAAACCTGGAGGAAACAGACACAGCCAAGGAAAGAACTGGCAGTCACTCACACTCAGTACCCTCAAGATTAAACATCATGATTAAAATTAAATAAACAAACACTGACAACTGATGAAGAATAGAATTACATTCTACTTTTAATTTTTGGCAGATGTCTAGTGAACACCATACAGAATGATCCTGGAAAAGATTCTTTGATAAAACTAGAAAACTTGTTTTTCTGCATGTTAATTTTGAAAAACCTCTTGGGAGTTAAATGGGAAACTGACCGACCCTGGAGGATCAGGATACCATATACAGTATACAGGCATAGAAATTTGTGTGCTATGGATAGGCCATGCCAAAAAAGGCATATTGAATATCAAGGGGCAAAGGAGTAGGTGCTTGGGCAAACCACACCCAAAACAACAGCACGTAACCTATTGAGCCTTGATAGCCAAAAAGCTAAAAGCTGTTTTTAAAATAGCCTCCCAACTCCATCAGAAATGCTGCTTGGCCAAAAAAAGAGAGAGAGTTTAAGGAGGGCCTGCAATGAGCAAATAAAACAACCAAGGAGATTGATGAAAAGACTGAAATTGGAAGAATTAGGATCTAACATGTCCGTCATGTACTGTATACATTATACATTATAACTAGATTGTTCCAGAATTACAGTATTAAAATCTGGAACAATGGTGCTGAACTGTCACCTTTGTAGGAGAAATATTGTGCAATTTCACAAAAATTATGACTTGGTGAAGTTGCATAATTAATGATATTATTAATGATAACATTAAAAGAAAGAGAATTTTCATATGCACAATGTGACCAAAAAAATTACAGGATTGGGACTAAACAGCTGTGTGACCATAAGAAAATCACTGTCTGGAAAGGCTAATCAGTAGGTTTTAATTTGCTAAAATCTGATTTTGGAGCAGTAGAAATAGGTCATGTGGTCTGATGAGTCTAGAGCGACCCTATTCCAGAGCAATGGGCACATTAGGGTAAGAAGTGAAGAGCGTGAATAGGTTGAATCATCATGCATAGGGCCTCTGGAGGCAGTGTTATGATTTAGTGTTGCTTCAGTTGGTCAATAAAATAAAATCAGTTCTCAGTCTTTAACTGTCATTCTTTAAGCACTGTCTAAAGACCTATTTGTTTCTTATGTATTAGGATTACCCCCCTTCCCCCCCGCCGCTTCCTGGCAAATGCTGTACAGTAAATGTAAATATAAATGTAAGTCAGCTGACTACCTGAATGTATTGAATTACCAGGTTATCCCTTCAGTGTAATTTTTCCCCTGATGGCACGGGCATACAGTATCTCAGCACTCAAATTGTGAAACAGTGGTTCTGGGAGCTTGAGGAATCATTTTCACACATGAAACACATTGGCCAGACGGTATATAATGTCTTTTTGGATTATTTTATAAATGATAAAGTATACTAAATTAAGATTTGCTCAGGAAAATAAGTAGAAATAATTAGCACAAATAACACAATAAGAAAAATTGTAATTGTGTAACTAATTGATAAATGTGTAACATTCTCTTCATTGTCCCTTTATATGTACACTTTGATATTATAGAACATGAAAAGCAACTTTTTTTCTAGAAATTTTTAAAGAAATTATTTAGCTGTAGTTTGATCTGTGACAGCACTAATGACATACAGAAAATTTCATGAGCATTTCTTTGCATCACCTCACTCCAAATCCTATGAGGTCATTCAGTGTGTAATTGCAGCCGCTTCAAACCTGCCATCATTTCACGCATAAGAGCGGAGCCAGCAGTCCTGGTGATGGAGTTGAATTTCCCTCGACCACCCCAAGCTCACATTAGTGCCAGCAGGGATGTCTGCAGTAAGGCTTATAAAAGTGCTCCTTTCTAGACTGTAGCTCATGCTCAGGACACATGATCATCCCATGTGGCAATGCATACTCATAATGCCATCACTAATGGCACAAAGTGAAATGAAAAAAGCAAAGCAATGGCTTCTTGTTAAGTACAGCAGTTGCTGAAGAGGGGTAATAAAGTATGCCATGTTTGTGAGTGCTGTTGACGTTACCAATAGCAAGAGGAGTGTATCTCCTGGCAGCCTGTCATTAAAAGAGATTGTCTTACCTTTGAATGTCAGGAGCAGTGAAGAATGTAGTTTTCAGGAAAAAGTGAATGCAAATAAAGTTACCAATCTATACTTTTCTTTGTAACTGTGCTGACACTATCAAGGGTGCATGTTTTGTATTTTTATTACAGTATGTTCACTGCCCATACAAAAGATTTAACACATTTTAATGTGTCCTTGGAACACCTTTAGCTGCACATTCACCATGACATCATTTCAACATAATTTCGAGATTTTCCAGCACATTCCAGTTGTGGCCAATTCCTAAGAACACTCTTTTATAATTTGTGCCTAATTAATCAGGACAGAAAGAAATACATCAATGGGATAACCTGGTCATTCAATACATTCAAGTAGTCAGCTAATGTAATTTTATTGCCACATAATGTTGCTGAGTGTAGGACACTGAAGCTACCCCAGGTCCTTTTACACTGATACACCCCTTGCTCTGGAATGGCATGGATCTGGTCTCAACAGCCCACATGACCATTTTCAGTTGCTTCAAAGTCAAATTTTTATGCCCTCTAGTAAAGTGGTTTTCTGACTCAGCCATACAACTGTTTAGTCCCAATCCTGTGAGTTCTTGTTGCATTGTGCATGTGAAAATATTTTTAATTTTACCATTAAATTGATTAGTAATTCCATGTCAGTAAACTGGGGACAGGATAATGGGCAACCAAGGCTCATCTATGCCTGTAGGGACCAAAGGCCATCCCAATTCCATAGAAAAGCCAATGCATCAAAATAGTCAACACAGGCCATGACGGAAAGGTATCAGAATACCTAGTACATCAGAACCTGACACATATGGGCCTTAACAGGCAAAGAGTTCAAGGTTGTTGATCTGGCTTTCAATTCCCCAGATTGGGCCATTAAGCATTCATGGATTATGCGAGAGAAACAAGCCCGACTCACTGATCTCACCCTGCAAACTACAGCACCCAAAGAATTTGCTAAAGTGCCAGACCCCTGGTGCCAGACCCCACAGTACATCCCATGCACCTCCGAGTGGGTCCAAATCCACCCATGGGGCACAAGGGGTTCCTTAAACCCAGGCTGTGACAGAGTTTGCCATGTTTATATGGTGCCAATTTTGAAGCAATGATGACAAGGGTTGCTATACTACAATATATACAGACCTACCTGTACTCTTAAGGAGATTTTGTCTTCTCTCTAGTATTATTAAATCAATTGGATCTTCTTACAGCTTATGTTTAGTAAATCATCTTTTTTTTTTCTTTCTTTACATACATCTTAATCTTAAATATGAGCCTTTCAAAAAAAATGTAAAATGACATCTTGGACATTGACTTTCAAATGAACTTCGCAAAGCATCATCGAGGAAACAAATGTTTCAATAGCCACTCTCCTTGTTCAGGTCCTAAACAAATATTCAGGTTGACAGAGGCATTGATCACATTTACCTCTGCGGGAAAAAGAAGGTGAGATAGCATAGAATGGCAGAATCCGTAGACACAAATGTAACTGTGATTAATTATCCTCCTCAGAGGACAACATCTTCTGAGCCAAAGACAAAAGGAAGAAAGTAGTCAGTGTATATGAGGTCAGAGAGGATGTGAACATAAAGATCAATCGAGGATGATAAACACTACACATTTTTGATTTTATGCAAAATATTCAAACTGAATTTTGTATTGATCATACAGTATAATTCTTTTTATCATGTTTGAAAGCAAAGCTGACTGAAAAAAAAGCAATAGGACTATAATTATATTTTATTATTTTAAAGAAATATATATTTGTGTCTTCCTCAGAGGATCTGGTGAAGATGACTCTCTTAAGATCATGTCAAAATTTTAGATATTTTAAGAACATCTAATACAGCTTGTTTAAGATAAACACTACATTACAGTATGTTTAAAGTGTTCTAGGATCCTACTAAAGTTCAAACTGATGTTTTATCATTCAGAACTAAAATACAGCTTTAAAATCCTGCTGAGTGAAATGTTTCTGTCTTTGTTGACAGGCATACAGTAAGAGCCAAGTTTGGGTCAGAAGTAGAGCACAAATTACATTACATTTTGTAGAGTGGTTATGTTTTTGCTAGTGTGTATAGTGCTAAATAAAATCTTCTTACAGCTTTTCATACTCTGCTGTATTTACAGTATGGGACTTTTAGTTCTACAGCTATTCTGGTCTGATATTTTTTTCCAGTATATTTTAATGGCATGAATATTGTAACATTAATAAATATACAGAACAGTGAATATTACAATGCTATGTAATTTCACACCACATTGAAATAGAGGGGACTATTGAGTCTTATTTAAACAATCAATAACATGTAGCATTCTGTTTAATGAAAACTATAATTTCAGACAAAGACAATTGCACTACTGGGTATTGTTTTGGTTGGTAATTTTTGCTGCGGTCTGCATTTTCATAATAAAGATATTCATATTGAAATAATTATTGACTGGGGACTATGGTTATTACCTTGTTAAAGGCCTCGTCAATAGTCATATACATTACTTATCACATTGAGTCACACATGCAGATGTCTGAAACAGAGGTGCTATAGATCTGCTCAATGGCAAGGGTATAATAGTGGCAATTCCCTTCACTCCTCACGCAGCTAATTGGCAGACTCATCATTGTGGCTCAAAACAATATTTGATTTAGTGGCAGATGGGGTTGGCCTGTAGTGGTCACACTCATTCAATCCACTAAAGGCATGGAAGTACTAATCAAGTAGGGCACACACATGGAGAAAGTGGAATAATAACCATCACATGTGTTTGTCTGGCATTCTGCAATGTTTAATAAATATTCTCTTGTTGAAAGCATGTATTCCCCATGCACATGTATTAGCTGAACAATATTCTTTGCCTTTCTAACAATTTTTATGATCCAGAATCTCTGACTATGGTTTGTGAATAGATCGATGTTATTTAGATGGCAATATATCTGCTTATATTAATTACATACAAATCTGTTATAACAAATATGTAAGCCCTAGAAACATAAAGTTATAACTTTTTGATACAGCTAGTGACCGTTTTTATTAACAGCACCCGTACCCCTGCTCATTCCTTTAATTCAGCAGCATAACACATACAATTAGCTCCAGAGTTTTACTTTATATTCATATTAAACATTTATTTGAAGAAAAACTACTTGTATTATAAATTCTGAATGCCACTGCTGTAGGCTACTGTATCTATAATAACTACTCTTTACAACCGTGATAAAGTAGAAAAGTATCTCAGAATGGACAACACATTCAATTAATAAATGGTAGCACTTATTATTCTGTTAGTAAATAACATGAATGGGTCTTTTTTTTCCTCAATACAATCATGATACTGTATGGTGCTTATGATACAACACAATCATTATACAATACAAATAAAATTTCAATAACAATAATGTACTGTAATGTGTGACTGCAGAATACTTATGCTTTATTCCTGGTTTGACTGAATATATAAAGGACAACCATATACAGTATGCAGCAAAGTGCAAATATTTCTTGAAAACATGTGATCTTACAATAATAATATTTTTTTTTAATTTATTTAAATTAGATGTTCATGTAATGAATGATCATTGCATATCTCTGTAGGTCTAGAAGTGTTTTTGAATCCTGCATTCTTCACTACAGATGAACTTCCCAATCCCCGTGGTGATTTCACCTGGATTAAATCACCTGGTGAGGAATAATTATTTTTCAATTATATTTTAAAAGTTTTTTTGATATTAAAGTTGCTGGTGTAAAGAATTCACAATTAATTCCTTCTAATCCATTGTGCTGTTTTTGTATTGCAATACATCACATCATTTTTTTTTTTGCCATCCTTAGTAAAAGGCATTCCACAAATTGTCTTTATCTTTTACATCTGTTGAATGAAAGCTGGCTATGTTCAATGATTACATTATGGTTGAAGCGTGTTTAAATGGTATTGCTTTCCAACTCTTTCTAATTTGTTTTTTATTAATAACAAATGTCAATTATGTGATTGCGGCTTGGTCTGAACAGATTATGTAGTCCAAAGAGAAGGTCACCCTCAGTTGCAACAGGATTATATCATATCCCTACTATAATAGATAAGAGGCAGGTACACCCAAATTGACCGTAGTGTGTGAATGGGTGTGTGAGTGTGTGAGTGTGTGTATGTGTGTGTGCCCTGCGATGGACTGGCACCCTGTCGAGGGTGTACCCTGCCTTGTTCCCTAAGCCTCCTGGGATAGGCTCCTAGTCCCTGCGACCCTGAATACAGAATATTATATATTATATAGCGGTATAGACGATGAGTGAGAGTGAGCGAGATATATGATGTATAAAGTCATAATATAACAACATCAAATAATCTTTTTTTTATATTGTGTAAGAGAGAGAAAGAGAGAGAGAAAGAGAGAGAGGTGAGTAATGGTAGTAAACGTAGTAGTGGATTTATCAGTCACCTAAACAGTTAATTAATTCTTAATTAATATTGTTAGATATGTCAATGTGTCCACTCATGTCTAATCAATCACCATTCTCCTTCATAGAGTTTTGCGATAAAGAAAAATCAAATACATATTGATTACCTCATTGATCGTTTTTTTCTGTGCAAATACAATATCTACTCATTTATCTTTTCCCCTTTTTTCTGACTACAGTTGCCCAGCTTAGGCTAGCTATTTCACACACAAGGTCAACTATAATCAACCCCAGAGAGGGGTGGACCCACTCATCCCCCACCCACACAAAGCAGATACGACTTCTACCATTCAATTACTGTTTATTAAGAAGAGGATAGTCATTAATCAGACTGAGATGTACAGATTTCCTCAATGGACCATTGAACCACTTAGGACACCATAGCCCATCTATCCATGCTTCATGTTTCAAAGACACTTAAGCTATATGCTCTCCCTTGATAAGCTGCAAGGGTATTTCACTCAGCTCAAGTCTCTCCAACATTGCTAATCTAAACACGGCAGAAATGTTCACTTCTGATATGATGGTGGAGAACAGACACACTTACATATAAGATAAAACATATTAGAGCATTAACAGCCTACGACTCTTATACTGTAAGAAAGTAATTACAAAGGCTAGGCATTAAAAAGGCAAAAGGTTATTTAGCGAACACAATGTAGTGATTTGTATCATAGTTACATTTTTTCATCTTTTAAATTTGAACTTGACAAGTTCACTGAATGAGGAACAGGCCTTTTAAGCTGTATGGAATATGGTAACTGATGTCTAAGATTGTTAAGAATAGGATCAAGCCTCCTAAATAAATAAATAAATAAATACATCTAGCTCTAAAGCCTACACTACCATTGCATGTCTCCATGCAAGCCTTATTTAATGGGTAAATTGTAAAAGAGCTTCCATTTATTACAGATACCATCTAGTACATTTTGAATCACTACTGTGTGTGTTAAATTCACCCAGATACATCAGTCTGCGCATTAATAGTACTTTTTTTCTTGTGGCTGAAATGTGTAGCTATATTAACATATCTCCTGTTTGGCCTGACTATCCATTTCATATAATGACACACCATTGAGAAATTGTGGATTGCTTCATTAAAGTGAATTTCCTAGCTCGGATCTCATTACTAATAGACCTGTTCCTCTGTATGACGGTGCAAACCACTGCTAAGCTTTGTGCCTTGCATCTTGTATTAGCAATTTATTCCTAATAGGTTACAACTGTGTGTAGAAAAGAAGGTTATTAGCTCTGCCCATGGCTATCGTCCACGCTGAATTCCACAGGGTAGTAAAAGTGGGGCAGTTCCGCTCTCTCGGATGGACGTTGCCACTCATATAAGAATCGTATAAGGCTCCCAGCATGCTGCAATATCTTGCCTCATTTTTGCATTTCAGAGCTGCCATTAGCCATATTTGTCTCATCCTGTCTGGTATTTTAGCTGGATTAGATGGACTTTGGGGCTGTCACGCACCTGGAAGGGTTGAGGCATGCAATTTGTAGACTTAGATCCTGACTGTTTAGAGCCCTGCTGTGATTGTGTATTTATCATCGCATTACGTTGTATCCTGGATATTTTACTATTATTATGTAATTAATATTTTGAGAAAAGTGTACAGGATGACAGTCTGGTTTGTTAATTTAGTCATTTTAGGGGAATATATCATAAGCCATGAGATTACATTCATCATTCATCTCATATATCCTAAATACTGTTTAATGTAAAACTGTCAGAAAGACATAAGCATTGTGAGAACACAGTACGCTAGATTTCTCTTACAATAAGAAGGATCACTGAATAGGTATATGCATAGTGCTGTGAAAAAGTACAGTGGTACACTACCTTGGCATACGAATTTAATCCTTCTGGAGGCGAGTTCTTAAGGCTAAAATAAATTTTGCCATAGGAAATAATGTAAATGCAAATAATCAGTTTCAGCCAACCAATTTAATTTCTCTTGGCATCGGCTGCTTTAAAAACAAAACTCTTTTCTTCTTGCTAGTGTCCTTTATTCCTTCTTTACTAAGGAATGGCTCCCGGGCGTATGCTCAACTGGACAGATACACAGCTGGTGTTTGGTTCGGCTCAGTTCATTAGCTTGTGTACCAAATGCATTTCTTGCGAAATTTCAGCTCTTAAGGTGAAAATTTGTGAGGCTGTATTTGCCCATTCCAATTTTTTTTTTTCATATTTGTCACACATTTAATCATTACACAACGTGGACAACCTGAGTAAATACAAAGTGCAGTTTTTAAATTATTTTTTAGAAAAATATGTCCAAACCTGCCTGGCCCTATGTGAAAAAGTTATTCCCCCAACAACTGCAATAAAGCTTTTGCGATAGCTGTTAATGAGTTATCCAATAAGGATCTCAATCGGATTCAAGTCCGTACTTGTCCGTACAATAGTCAATGATTTCGTGTTTGAATCATTGTTTTCCAATTGTGCTTGAGCTTGAGGTCACAAACTGATGGCCAGATATTCTCCTTCAGGGTTTTGTAGTAGAGTGCAGAGTTCATAGTTCCATCAATTATCTCAAGTAGTCCAGGTCCTGAAGCTGCAAAGCAGTCCCAGACCATCACACTTCCACCACCATGTTTGACTGTTGGTATGCTGTTCTTTTTATGAAATGCAGTGTTAGATTTACACCAAATATAATGGGTTGCACACCTTCTAAAAAGCTCAACTTTTGTCTCATCAGGCTACAGAATATTTGCCCAAAAGTCTTGGAGATAATCAAGTTTTTGGCAAATGTGAGATGAGCTTAACCAGCCCGGATAACCCTTTCCAGACTGATGCATGTCAGTTACTTTGGAAAACACTTATGTGATCTGATCACATAGTTCAGAGTTAAGATAGACCCTATACCAAAGTGATCTCTGCATCAGATTAAGAAGAAAAGTGCATGAAATAATGCACCCATCATGCATAGTGCCCACTGTTATGATCTAGGTCTAGGCTCAGCAACCTTACGTGGCAATAAAATGAATTCAGCAGGTGACCTGAATGTATTGAATGACCAGGTTACTACATCAATTGAGTTTTTCCTCCCTGATTGCACAGGCATGTTCCTGGACTCAAATTGTGAAAGAATGGTTCTGAGAGCATAAGGAATAATTTTCACACACAACCTGGCCACATTACTGTGTGCTCTATACTTGATTACACTGTTTGTAGTCAAAGCTAAAGGTGATTGAATGAATTTTTAGAGTGTGCATTTTCTTTTTTTTCCTTTTCTTTTTTCATTTTGCCAGGCATTGTAGCCAATTTGGTTACTAATCATCTTTTGTTTTATGACTGCTAGACAGTGGAGCTTGCACAACATATGAAATCCAAAGTGTCATGTGGTAATACTTTTACAGCCGTGCATATCAGATTACAACTGTGTATATCAGGTGTTATGGTGTTTCTGCAGTAGTGTGATGTTTAATGATTTTCTCATTAAGTGAACATATGATGAATTGCCCTTCTTAACATTGGTGAAAGAGGACGCTACATGATTTATAGCTGTTATGCTGTTATGTTTATGTTTATGACTCATCTGAGTAGTCGCTAAAATATTAATTTGTAAGTTGTGTGCTATGAAAATAAGACTTTTTATATGCAGTCCACCGATGAAGCCGAGGCATGTAGACATTTGATTAGTACATTTTAACCCCTGATTATATTTAAAGCTTTGGTTGTTTTTGATTAATTTATTATGCATGCAGTTGGGAAACTTCATTTCTAAACTGCATAAAATCTCTAAAATGCATCAACAAAAACATAAGACCTTGGGGAGGTGTGCTCCCCAAAGCCTCTGACATAAAGAACCATTGCATGAAGTACTGTATGTAACTTATTGATTAGACTGAACTGTCTGAAGGGGCACCAGAGAGTCAGGGCCCCTTTAAAAACCTAATATACTAATGAAGCCCCCAACTTCGATTAAGCCAACCCATTTTAATTGCTATTGCATTGTTAAGTGCCCCATCACTCAGGGGCCCTTAGAATTATCCACACCTACTTCCCTGACTGTCTCTATATAATCTCAGCAGCTGCTCTCATTATATGCCTGGTGAAGATGTCACTGCCCAGTTACATATCAGCTTTGAATGCCAGTTTGTTCTGTTCCCAGCCAGTTTTGAATCACATCTGAAGATGAAAGCCAAACCTTTGTGTAAATGTGTGAGTGTGTGTCCACAGTAGCAGTGAAGCCACATTTTCTCTATACTCCATCAACAACTTTCCAGCCTGGGATAAACATAATGTATAATTTATCACACAAAAGGCATAGACTACCCCATCCCCATCCCCATCTCCACCGACTTTGTTTCTCCTCCTCATAGACTTTATGATCAACCTTTTACAATGTTTCCTTTTGTTGCATATCACACACTTTAAAATTCATCAAAATGCATTTTCCATTACTGCACAGAAATTACATCAGAGGCATAATGTGTCACTGTACACATAGAGGACACAGAAAGCCTCCCACCCACTGTTTTGAGGAAATGAAACAGTGTTATAAACCAAATAAAAATGTCCTTATATTGAATCCAGCTGTGGATAGAATTTCCTCCATAAGGAATATACTGCATATGAATTGTTATGAATATTGCATGGGCTCTTACACTCAGCTCACAGTAAGTTGCCTAATTGCAGGAATTAATTATTAAGAAGCAAAGGGTTTAGATGGGTCTTGCTGTGGCACTTATTAATTATTAATCATACATTATTTTATGTGTTTCTTTTTTAATCCGATGAACTTTTTAGAGGTGAGGAAGTCTTGACATTCTGTTAAATCAGCAAGCTCCATGTGAAGGATGGTAACTGCTCTACAGAGAGCCTTGTTATCCCTGGAGAAGATACTGTTGATTAAAGTCAATAGAATCATCTAACAGCATCAGCTATGCCGAAGTGGATAAACGAATTAAACTCAGTAGTTACCATGTAAAAATAAGTCTTGGGTGCATGTCATGGTTTAAAAGCTTTGTTTTAGCTCTCTGCATTAATATTTAATAGAATAGAATGCTTGTATGTCTATACACTCTGTGTCTGTAATTACTGATTGTTTGTGATATAATTCTGCTAATAATTAGTTCTGATTTGTTATTATACATAGCTGTGCTGAAAGCTTTCGGTGTTTGATAAGATCAGAAGGGATGTCTTGTACTGATTAGACTGCAGGACAAAGACCTAAAAATTAAGCAGCAATGGAAAATTCTCATAAGATGGCCTTGTCAGAGTTTATCACTGAAAAAAAAAACATGCATGCATTGAGAAGACATAGAGATAAAACAGTTTATTTTTAAAGGGGTTATTAATCTACTGGTTTTGCTCTTTTTCTGCATTCTCTTGTTATTTTATTTTATTTTATTTTTTACAAATTTCAAGTCAGATTGGATGCAGGACCTTGTCTCAGGATCTTAAAATACCAACCAGTATGGAAAAAGAGATGAACTCTAAGTTTAAAAATTAAATAAAGGAAGAATTATTGTTTGATGTGTCTTCTGCACCTAGATGTGTCAACCGGTCTGCGTTCCTAACCGGAAGAGGGACAAACACATGCACACATGATGTGTCTGAATTTCTTAATTTATTATCAGAAAAGAGAGCATATTCAAGCTTTTGGTCTGGTGCCCTGTGTCACGTACGTCCGGCACATCAAAAAATTAAAAGTCATTAATATGCACAATAGAGAGACCTGGAGACAGATAGATGATAGGAAGCACATTAGCATTTTCCAGTTAGACGAAAGGGTTCCAGTGAACCCGAGCTCTGTGTACTGTATGTATACTCGTCTAGACATGGGCTGTAGAAAGTAGTACCTTATAAGAAATAAGGAAATGCAATGAGGAGGTTTGTTCATGGACATAGAGGCATGGGAAAGTTATATAATATCCGAAAACCTAACAATCCCTAAAGCAGCTCTTACATTTGGCTATATAATCCAACATATAGAGCTCCTGCAGTCATGTGATCCACAATTAAAACATTCACCATTTTGTCAGGCAATCATTCCCACCACAGATAATACCACCAAGCCAAATAATGATGAATCGCTAGCTAAATTCACCCCCATGGATTTTACCGACCACATTTGAGAGACAAGATGAGGGCGTATGTTAACTTCAATTAATGGATATTACCAAATTTTTTATTCACTTCTCACTGTTCTTTACAGGTAGGATAGTGTGTGCCGATTTACAAATTGTTGATATTAACAGTTATCAGGTAAGATTTAATGTTAAACTATCATTTAAAAAAATCAATACATTGTTTAAGCAGAATAACTACATAGTTTACATTCTGATATAAACATCTGGCAACTTAGTGGTTAGCACGGGGTCCAGGTTTAATTCCCGCTTTGAGGTCTGTGTGCATGGAGTTTGCATGTTCGCCCCGTGCCTGGTGGGTTTCCTCTGGGTACTCCGGTTTTTTCACACAGTCCAAAGACATGCAGATTAGGCATTTGCCATTCCCAAATTGCCTGTAGTGTGTGAATGTGTGCATGCATGTTAACCGTAGGTCATACCACGGTTGTAAAAATGGGAATAAATACTGCATAATGCTTATGGTCCCTAGTTGTACTACAGAGGTTCCTTGATGGATGGATTAAACAAATTCCTACCTTGCATGCCCTTCTTAACCTTTGCTGTCTGACAAATGACAGAGGTTGTGTGCACTCATATAAATTTATATGACTTCATGTGCACTCATATAAATACTGGTGTGTTTGACTATTTGACAGCATATGATAAAACCGGTGTGATTAGAAACTTGGATCAGAAAAACCTAATTTATGCTTTGGGGAAATAGTGATTTAACATTAAAAGTATAGCAAATGCTAACTGAGAACCCAGACAGGCTTATTAACACTAAAGAAAACAACAGCACTGGCCCAATTTAACTCCTGCATATAATCGAAATAGGCAAACATCAAACAAGTACATTATGTACAGTATATTGTATATATTTATTGTGTAAAAGTTTATCAAACACTTCTTTCACGATCATACTACCTGAGACAAATTGCTCAATATACCAGTGACAGTGATCACCAACAAGGGCTCATCTCTGACCAGGACTGGCCTCATCTCCCCACTGGATGCCTGCTCACCACAAACGTTTATTCTTTTTTCATGCACAACACCTGCCCTGCGATATAAAACTGAATACAGATTGCCAACCAAAATGGCGACTGTTTTATTTTTACATTATGTTTGTCACACACAAGAGCTCTCTTGGGATGAAAATTGCAAGCATGAATATTAGGTAAAAACCGACTAGTTTTTTTTTTTAGTAAAAGTACAAACAATTTTAAATCTTAAAACTAGTTTCTGTTTATGTCTTTCCTAATATTTTTTCAATTGGTGGTTCTAATAATTAGCAATCAGAGCTTAGCACAACAGAAGGAGCCAGTGTCCCTTATTTTAATTTCTATTTTCCTTTCCCTGACCCCTATTTACAGGATACCCTTGTAGCCAGTTTTTTTTTGTATTCTCTCAATAAGATGAAAGGGAGACAGCCTTGAAAATCCCCCATGTACAGGGCTCACACACATTAACATCTTTCTCAGGTGTCACAGCTGATGAGGCTGCACAACGTCATTAGCATCCATGCTTTACCAATAAGTGTGTAAAGATCACAGTACAAGCTTAATGTTAAGCTATAAATGTTGTGAGAGTAACTGGATGTTTTTTTTTTATCTCATGTACGTACTAACTAGTTTTATTATTATTTTTTAAAAGTATGTACCTATGTACTAGGCAGCTACGCTTGTTTTCATTTAGGTAAGAAAAGTTATGTTATTAAAAAAACTTTAGGAAACTTTTGGAAAAAAAAGCAGATATTTAGTTACAGTCTGTCATAGATTTAGAGTGTAGAGTTTAGAGTCATGTGCGCTACGATTCTGTTTTTTAAAATAATACTACATTGTAATATAATCTTCACATTAGTATTAGGTGTTTCAGTTGAATTATGTACAGAATAATATTGGGCTACTAATTAAATACAGTCGCTTGTCTGGTAACTGCAGTAGCTGCTAGTTAGCTTGCATGGTAAATAACTGTTAGTTAGCTTGCTCGCTAACTAGCTGCCCTGGTAATATAGGCCCCTCATATATTCACCCCTCCTGAGTATTCCACATTCTATATTTTGGAATTGAAATGTACCGATCATTACTATTTAATTAAACATTTCAAGAGAAAACTTTACTCTTTTTTTGTGAAACAAAGCTAAATTAAACAAACAAGCAGACATCTATTGGTTGAACATAATTGTTTTACAGCTTTAAGTGTTTCATGATAGGCCAACTTCCTGTAAAGCATCACTTGATGTACACTTAGACTGAATGTAAATTTTGGAACAATTTTTTTTTTTACTACAGTGCAGAAAAAACACAAATAATAATAATAAAAAAAAACTGATAAGGTGATGTATAATAGTGTCAGCTGAAAGGGATATTAAGTGTGTAGATGGTTTGGAGCTTAGATGATCTTGAATAGAAAACAATTCCTTTAAGCATACCTAATTTTGTTGTACCCTATGTGAGCTGACAAGCTTGATTATCAACCTGTAGGATTTTTGCATTTAATTGATTTGATGCTATCTTGGATGTGATGTTAATGTTTTAAAAAGCTCAGCATTGTTCCATAGTTTTTCTCTACCAGTTTATTTCAGTAGGGTTTCACGGGGGCTGGAGCTAATCCAAGGGAACTCAGGGCATCTGAATGGGGTACCAACATACACACAATCACACACAGCAGGCAAATTGGAAATGCCAGTCAGCCCACACCACATGTCTTCGGGCTGTAAGAGGAAACTAGTACCCAGAGGAAACCCACCAAACTCACGCATTCAGACCTGAGGTAAGATCCGAACCCTGAACCCTGGAGAGCTCAGCAATAATAAAAAAAAAAATGTTATAGATTTTTGTGCTCTTTTTTCATTCCAACCTTAAACACTTCATATGAGTTGGATTATGTAAGTGCTTCAAAATTTGCAGCACTGATTTATGGAAATACACTAGAATACTAACCTACGATATATTATTTAGAAGACAAGAATATAGAGCTAAAAGTCAAAATGTAGATATTGCATAATGTAAAACAATAAACAGTGACACTGTGGATTAGTGGTTAGCACTGTTGCCTTGCACCTCCAGGGTTTGGGTTTGATTCTCGCCTTGCGGTCTGTGTGCATGGAGTTTGCATGCTTCTTCCCACAGTCCAAAGAGATCCAGGTTAGTCTAATTGGCATTCCCAAATTGCCTGTAAGTGAGTGAATGCACATGTGAATGTCGACCGGAGGTTCAACATGGTCGTAAAACGGGAATAAACACAATGTAATCACTATTGGCCTCCATGGCCCATAGTTGGACTACAGATTCCTAGATGGATGGATGGAATACAGTAAACATAGGTGAATAAAAACAACTAATTAGATCAGCATACAAAATACATGTTTATATCACTGCTGAAGAATTGTAACAGTTTATATTAGCTAAAAATTCAATTTTTTAAAAATGTATTATTTTGTCAATGTTTTTTTTTTTTATTGGTAGTGTTAAAGAAAGTTGAGCATCATTTTCCTTGTATTATGTCCCTATGACAAGACCAGTGCATCACAAATGCACTGGGATTGTTTTCTGATATGATGTATTTATTTTAAAAAGCCTAAAAAAAAAGTGTTTGTGGTTGTGATGATGCTTTTCTATATACAGATTCAGTTCTCTTCAGTTTCCCCCAAAGTAATATCTACTTAGAATTTAAAGAAGACCCCAGTGTCTTTAAGCCAGATTTATGTTGTTTCATTGCAATACTATAAAATTTTATGAAGACCATCATTTACCTGTCACACATGTAACTCTCTTTAGGGGATTTTAGCTGTGATCTTATTCTAATAAATCTCATACAACCTGAGTGATGTCTTTGCACCAGAGTAGGTGCCAACTGTATCTGCTTTGCTTAATTCATATGTAAATCTATTGAAGGCATGACATTCTCGGAAATGCTTGCCACAGACTCACTGCTACGATTAACTTTGTCTCAATCAGGAGGAATATTGTCCTTTATCTGTTCCTGTCACGTTCCTGCAAGATGTATGACTCCAAAGGTGACTGTAATTGATTAAAGGGAACATAAATTTAGTGCTCTGGCTTATGTGCTGGTCAAAGGATGATTTGAGCTTCATTCCTGCCTGGTTAATGAGATGGTATTATATTTTGTGTCGGTCACTGTGGGAATATGTTCACTAAAGTCACCTCAATGTCATAAAAGTAACAAAGAACATCTAAATGCCAATTTTATTATTATTATTATTATTATTATTATTATTATTATTATTGTGTAAAGCTTAGGGTTACAAAGAAATTTTTATTTAGCTAATTTTGCACAATGATATTTAGAGTCATATAAATATTTTATGGTAATTTTGGGTACTGCTCAAACCTACTGTCTGTGACCTTTTTCAGTTCCCAAAGGAGTCATTTTCTGTGAAATTGTTTAAAGAAAACAAAAAAGGAAAACATTTGTAAAAGCTGAAATATGTGATATATTGAGATATTCAACATATACAGTATTGGTATTGTTAAATGACTAGGTCTGTCTAGAGCCGGGGCTGCTCAATGGGAACATCCATGATTTAAGTGCAAAATCAAAGACTACATTTTAAACAAACCAGAAAAGATCTAAACAACAGATTCTCTATAAAACAAACATAGACACAGAACAACATAAAACAATTTATGAACAAAGTCACACAACGTGCTAGGGAATCTATTTCATACACATATGACTAAGATATACTGTAGTAATACTGTCTTCAAGCCCTTCTCAGATGTTTACACGTATGGTTTTGGAAGTTTTAATTCTGATGTGGTGTTCAAGTGGTTGGAAAAAATTGGCCGCATGAGAAAAAAATTTATGGTCTGAGAAAACTTTTGTTTTCACTTAATTATTTTTGTATTATCAATCAATGATTGTGATTTAACATGCCATTTACAGTATATCTGCAGGAATCAGTCATATTGACGTCAACCTTGAATCTTTGTTATTGGCATGACTCTAACTTAGAGTTCCCAAATAGTAATTTTGACACTGTAGTGGCATTCACCTTGTAAATTTTATATTTCCAACAGATAATGTGAGAAACAGAATATAAGTCCATCATTAACCAAAATAAAAAGTGATGGTGATTTGGGAATTTTATTTTAAAACAGAATAGTATCTCATAAGAGTATTATAATTGCAGTCAGAATGAGAACCAAAGTGCTTTTTATAAATGTTTTTATCCTTTTAAGCTTGATGAACATAGATTTTAACATTGACCTTTCTTGCATTTATTGCTGTCTTATTGTTATGCAGAGACTATGGCACAGTTTACATGGCACTTATCAACTCTCTGTCTAAACGACCTAAGTGGCTAGTCCTGGGAGTAGATAACAGATTAGGTCCGGCCATGTGCTTCTTGCCCACAGAGAGAAATCATGCTCATTTGCTGTAGGCTCAGAGCAGAGGTGGCACTCATTACACCTGAGCTCCTCGTGTTTAATTGGCCTCATTAAGTGATTAACTTAGCAAATTTACCTTCCCCCTTAAGGGTGATACACTGAGCACTACATCACATTGTACCCCCTAAAGATACTTCATTAAACAGAGCCCATGTCAGCATAGAGCCCTTCATAGACACTGGGGCCAGATTGCAGGCTTCGGTCAGTGTTGTTTTCAAGAAATGAAATGAGAAACTCAGTCTTGCTATCCACTGTGATGGCTTTAAAAAACCTGGATGATTGCACTCCATCAACTAGACTTAAAAAGAAAACCTCTTGCCAAATTGTGCTCTTAGTGTGAGGGCTGTATATGGCACAGTATTATGGGAAATTGTTTAGGGGGACAGGCTGTAGTAAAGGGTATTTGTCACATATTCTTTTGCCCTTTAGAGAACAAGCGCAACATAGACTAGATGAAACACTAAAAGGTCGTTATTATTTTCCACCATTTTGCTTCAAGGTTGTCATCACTGACAGTCTAAATTCCTTCTCTTTGCCTTCCTGGCAGCCAAATGAAACAGCAGATAAAGTGGCAATTGAAGGAGTTCACTCGTTAGATGTATCCTTCTTCCTTTAATGACCGCCAGCACAGGCACATAGTAATGCTTGCAGAAATCGAGCATGGGAGCGGAAAAATTGGATCCATCATTTTTCATGCAAGAAGTGACATTGCTGTCAGCCAGATTCACTCCGATAGCCTCTCTCAGGAATCATTGATATCTGCATTAGAGACCTTTTGTTAAAGGTCTCATCTAAATGCATTGAAAATGCCGCTCTCTCCTGTGTGCTTCCTGCTGAAAAGCCAAAGGAGGTGCCTGCCTTTGCTTGCACCAAGATTTGCCGACTTGGCTCTTAAGGTTAGCTTGTGGCCAGACAATGTGGTGTCACTGAATTCTAAGAAAACAGCAGCAGGAGAAGCAAGCAGCAAGGCATCAATAACAGCGTTCAGATAGTGTGGTTTTATTAGTTGCTTTGACAAGTCCTTCATCAAATCCATGGAAGCAGACCATCTATCCGTGTTTGCCTTGAATTTTTATAATATTTTGTGCACAAAAAAAATATTGCACATGGTGAATGAAAATATAAGCATTTCTTTTTTTATTGCATAGTGAACCATGCTACTGCCAAGGAAATCTGATAAGCCCCTCATCTGAGTTCTGCAAGGTGACAGATCAAGAAAGGCCGAGGATTCTTGCAGTTCTATATCTGTACAGGTAAACAGCAACTATGTCCTGAAAAAGTTTTATATGTTGAGAAAAGTTGAGTGTTGCGATACTTAAAATCGAGTCAAAGCCCCTAACACAGTGGCTTCGGAATTTAGAACTTGCTTGCTAATTAATTGCAACAAGCAATTAACTTTACTATCACTTCAATATTTAAATAACTCCTTTGTTTTAAGCATTACTGTGCATGTGCTTTACACCAGTAAATACTGCCACTATTCACTATTCAAATGGGTAGCAGAAGATATATTACTCTGAAGTACAGTACATAAATATGAATTTGAGAGAATAGATTACCAATAAACTGAATTTTAAACTAATATAGTTAATCTTGTCACACTGTGTTAATGGTTCACACTGATTACAGAGAGCTGATCAAATTTTACTGAGCATATAGAATTTTTTAAATTTTTTTTATTGTACTGTAGTCAAATCTGCACACAGGCAGTTACACAGAATACACTGTTCTTTCCACAATTATACATATCTACACACCTAGTCTATCTCAACAGTAATGTAACTCAGCATGTCCATCCGTCCATCTAGAAACTTCTGTAGAACTAGGGACTGTGGAAGCCAGTGGTGATTATTATTGTATTTATTCCCATTTTATGACCGTGTTAAGACCTCCGGTCAACACTCACACACACATTCATACACTGTGGGCCGTTTGGGAATGCCAGTTAGTCTAATCTGCATGTCTTTGGACTGTGAGATGAAATTGGAGCACCTGGAGGTTGCTCTGTAAAATGCAAACTCTATGCACACAAAACTCGAGGCAGGAATCGAACCAGGACTCTGGAGTTGCATAGTGTACTGTATTGTGTTTTGTGTTATTATGCATACCTATGTATATTGGAATCATGTTTGTTGTTTGTGCTGTACATTGTCATACTTTGTATTGCACTGTACTTTAATTTTTTTATATAGCTTCTTTGGTTTGAAGTTCATTTAGACTATACCATTAGCTCAGTAAAATTCCCAGAAGCAAACAAAATGTTTGCCTTCTTTTCCATTTACAGTGTTTTCAGAAATATTTTTCATTTCTATGTGACATGGTCACGTTTTCCTGAAATAGTCGCATTAAGTAGGAAATTGTGTTTTCTTAAATATGTTATACACATCTAGCCATGATAACTCACAAAATTGTGGAATACAATAAGTTAAGAGTCACTGACCAGAAGAAATAGCATCACAAGCCAGGCCCATTTCAGCTCACAGCAGTTCAAAACGAAAGTAATAACACCCCAAAGCAGAAGTATGGGCATGGCTTTACTGTTATTTTCAACCCATCATTATTCCTCATAAATCCTAACCCAGCCCAGGCCACTGGCTCTGACAGCATGACTGATGGGTTTGCTGTCGGGAATGTCAGAAGAAATGTTCCATGGGCCCTTATCTCACCATTTCTCACTGTGTGCAAGACTTAAGGTTTTTGGATAAATATAGCCATTTAGATGAGCATTACTCTCTGATAACCAAGGGCACATTGATCTACTGTCTGCTTTAAAAGCCCAAGCACATACAAGATTCTTGGACTATAATTTAAAGCTTGTGATGAGTGTTTCTGTTTGTGCGTGATTAAAAATTGTAAAAATTTAATTGAATGGGAACTATTGTACATCCACTGCTACAGAGATAACAATGTGAAATTAAATGGGTAAAATTTTTGCTTGTCATTTTTTAATGTGTTTTCCTACATTTTGTCTTTTTATTTTATGGAAGTTGCTTCTCTGTACAGAATATGGCCTAATTTTTGGTAAATTGTTTTGCTCCTTGTAGTTTAGTTTAGCACTAGATCAAAGCACAGCTAAATTCAACAGAGGAAAATGTTAAAAAATATTCCCCAGCCCCCTGTTCCACTAAAACTCCCAGCGGAGCTAAAACAGGTTTCAGCAACAGCCATTAGCCCACCGATTACATATTTATGAAAGCTTTATGAAGCATTTACCGCTCCGTTCCATCAGAGCGTTACGTGCATGGACTTGACAGCCTTCCTCAGAGATTAGTCTCAGATACCCAGGATAGATTGCAGTTCCCTCAGATCAGTTTTCCTGCTGCTGCGAGCACAAAGTCCCAGACTTTAAGTGCTGTTACACAGTTGATAGGAATCAAGATCAAGCTATAGGAAGAGAGGACAATGCATTGCTGTGTGCTATGTGAAATGTCAAGGATGATGAGGTCAGCTGGCCTGGCACCATTATGGCATGGCATCCTCCCTAGACCATGACACAGGCACACAGAGCTTTGGGACCATTTTTTGTTCTAAAAGCCTTCCAGTTTCTTGGCAATATTGAGTTGAGACCTCTTTTTGCTCTCTATAGCAAAGAGTGGGAACCAATTTCTGCGGTTTCTTTTGCTTACTATTTGCTGTAAACCACACAGTATAGTGCAGCAGTTATTATCCTTGGTCTTTAAAGGAGAATAATAATGGAGTAGACATTGCTTGCAACATCTTTATTATACATACTGTACATTTCACCAAAATATGGAAAGCTTGGAATTATTGTCTACTATATGTGTCATTTTCCGCACAAATAGAGTTAAAACCAAAATATTGACTACATGTTCTGTATAGAAAATGTAAAGATTATTTAAAAAAATCAAGCAGATATTTTGATAATTAAGTTTTTGATAAGGTTTGCTGAAAAGAACCAACAAAATATTGGAATGATATGATAAGCTATATTTTGGTGATGTTTTATTTGAGAACTGACACAAACAAACAAACAAACAAACAAACAAACAAACAAACAAACAAACTGTATTTAATTAAGCAAATAAGTAAACAAGAAGAAGCACAAGACACTTGATTTTTAGAAAAAGCTATCTGGATGTGGTGTAGACTTACTGTAGGCAGCATCTGTCTGCTGTTTATTTCCAGCATATTTAAAGCACAGCTGTTTGCTGAGTCTTGTATATAATCCTTTCATGCGCTAGACTTTTTGTATGCCTGCACTCATTGAGCATGAAATCAATAACTGTCATCTCAAAGGCATCCTTGCAAGCTCCTACTCCAAAGCACTGCTATAATCTATCTCCATATACCATATAGCTTTTGAAGCTGTAATATAAATGGGGAGGGGACTTGCCTCAAGAGGGCTCAAATGATTATTTAAGAACCTTCAGTGCTTAATTTGACTAGCAGTATGTCTTGATAAAGACTATATCATAAAGCTTTCACTTTTAAGATTAGTCATTACATGTAGAAAGAAAATACTATTATGTAATTAGAACAACAGTACACACACTATGCAATCAATAACAATGTGTTAAATAACTCACTCACTCATTTTCTATACCACTTTATCTTGTATTCAGGGTCGTGGGGACCTGAAGCCTGTCCCAGGAGGCTTAGAGCACGAGGCAGGGTTCACCCTGGACAGGGTGCCAATCCATCGCAGGGCACACACACTTACACACTTATTCACACACCAATTAGCCTAACCTGCATATCTTTGGAAACCGCAGTACCTGGAGGAAACCCACCAAGCACAGGGAGAACATGCAAACTCCATGCACACAGAGATGGAAATCGAGCCTGGTCGGGAATCGAACCAGGACCCCGGAAGTGCAAGGCAACAGTGCTAACCACTCCACCACCGTGCCGCCTAAATAACTCAGGATATGTTTTATATTTTTCTTTAAATTAGCTACCTTTTGATCTGGTGACAACTTTGCTCACTCTTGATATTCTCTCAGTGAGCCTCATGAAGTAGTCATCTGGATTGGTTTTCCAACAATCTTGAAGACTCCCAGAGTAGTTGAATTGAATACTTGTTGGCTGCTTTTCCTTCACTCACAATTCCAACTCATCCCAAACCATCTCAGTTTGAATTACGTTGCATGATTTTGGAGGCCAGGTAATCTGATGCAGTACTTTATCACTCCTTCTTGGACAAAAAAGCTTTAATGCTATCTAGAGGTGTGTTTGGGGTCATTCTCTTGTTGGAAAAGAAATGATGGTTCCACTAAGTGAAAACCAGATGGGATAGCATGTCTGCAAAATGCTGTGGTAGGCATGCTGGTTAATTGTCCCCTCAATTTTGAATAAGTAACCAACAGTGTAACCACCAAAGCACCCCATGCCATCATGCCTTTCCCTGCATGCTTCACAGGAACCGTCTGTTCATCCTCTCTATGTCTAATAAAGCCAGGATGGAATGAGAAATCTTAAAATTTAACTCATCAGACCAGAAACCAATTTTCCAGTTTTCCTTCTAGTGTACATTCCTTCTGTTTCTTGGATAAAGAAAGTCTCTTCTGCATGTTGTTCTTCAGAAGTAATGGTTTCTTCGCCAGAATTCAACCATGAAGGCTTGACTTATGCACTATCCTCTGAACAGTGGATGTTGAAATATGTCTGCCATTTGAACGCCAAGAAGCATTTATAGCTTGCCCTTTCTTTACTGAGACGAGTGCTCATCATACCATTTGATGGATTTGACTGCACTTATTCAAAACACATACAAAGTTTTTAAGATTTTTCACAATTGATGGGCCTTCATTTTTTAAAGTAATGATAAACTGTCATTTCTCTTTACTTAATCGACGGTTTCTTGCCATGATAAGGATTTGTACATTATTTGTACTAATAGGACTATTGACTCTGCACAAGACAACTGATGGTCTAAATCACATGAAGAAGGCAAAAATTTACAAATGAACTGGCATCGTCATCCTGGAATCCGCCTGTGCCATCAGGAAAGAAAAACCTGGTTATTCAGTATTTTCAGGTTGTCAGTTGCATTCATCACTCAGGAACTGGGTACATCTAGACTCATCAGACCATATGATCTTTTCCAATGCTCCACACTCCATTCTTTATGCTCCCTAGAGCCCGTTTTTTCCCCATCAGCTTCACTGATAAGTGGTTTTCTTAAGGCTACACAACTGTTTAGTCCCAATCCCTCGCATTCTCTTCGCATTTTGTGTGTGTATAGGCTCTTACTTTCACTGTTAAACATAGTCGTAAGTTCTACCTTTATTTTTTGATGATTTGATTTCAAGAGTTTAAGTGATCGCCGACTGTATCATGCTTATTTAGGACATTTTTCTGACCACATTTTTTTTCTCGAAGATGATGGTTTACCACTATGTTTCCAGGTTTTAATAATGCCTTTTACTGTTCTTAATCTAATTTTAGTTCCCTTTCAAAAGCTACACTCGATGCTGCGCGAAAGTGCTATGGGAAACGTTTCTCGTGACCGCTTTGAAGCACGTGTGTGTCAAACACGCCAAAAATTTTGGCATGTATAACCTCGGTCAGGTGACGTCATTCGATTAGGTGCACCTGGAGGTTATAAATAGGCATGAACCGGTAACATCCCCAGATCTTTTTCTCTTCAGGATCTGTCGTGTGGTGTGTGCGTGTGTGCAAGCAGATTTCTCAGGGAAGTTGTAATTTATTTACTTACCATGGCTGAATCTAGCAGGAAATGCATCTATCCGTGTGAGAGGAGTCTCGCGGATGGCGATTTCCACACTTATTTTGTCGAGTGTTTGGGGGAAAGGCACGCTGTCCTAAGGCTTGAGGTAGGATGTGAGCATTGCGATCTCCTCCCTATTAAAGTCCTTTGCGCTCGGCTCGCCTTCTTTAAAACGGAACTACCAGCCGCAGCGCATTCTTGGGGTTCGCGTGTTGATTTGGCGGAAGCACTGCAGAGCGGGTTTTCCCTTTCTCTCGCTCTTTCGCTGAATCGTGAGCCATTACCGCCCACTTCTCAAGCACGCTCCGGCGCTTCTTGTGAAGCAGCGGAAGAAATTTCCTCTCTCGCTTCCGTGGACATGGAAACTGCCGCTGCAGAGCGCCCCTCTAGGGATGAACAGGCGTATCAGGAGTTATTAGAGGTAGTGATACGCGAGGTTGAGCGCTTACACCTCGAATGGCCGCGGGAGCAAGACTCCCCCAAGCGGTCGAAACTACACGACAGGTTTCTGTCGGGTGGCCGGAGAGAGGAGCCTCATTGGCGCTCCCTCCCCGATCTCCATGACGAATTAACCCGTTCATGGGAGAGGCCGTATTCATTACGTGTATTTGTGCCAACGACATCGATTTACTCCAATGTCGTGGATGCAAATACACGTGGTTACACGACGGTGCCCCAGATAGAAGAGACGCTTGCGGGCTATCTCTC
>JAQMYJ010000005.1:18149023-18172604 GCA_030014305.1 Clarias laeviceps
CATTCAGAGACAGGTTGTTGTCTTTACACCAGTCCGTTAGCCTCTGCACTTCCTCTCTGTACGCTGACTCGTCGTTCGCATTATTATTATTAGTAGTAGTATAAAACAGAGTCAGGCTGCTTCAGTTGTTAAAATAACATTTCAGTATTCAGCTGTAGTTTTTTCATTAAGGTTCCAGTGACACAAAAAGTGGTACATTGAACCGGATTGTACAGTACAATTTGGCAGTGTCTTCCTACAATCTGTGAATAAACTACAGTTCAAGCAGAGACACTGAAATACTCCGATTAACCTAGATTATAGCTGAAATGTGATGTCTTTTGCCAATGTTATTACAGGCCAAATTTGATTCAGATGTACAAGACAGAGCAGTTACTGAATCAAAAAATACATCAACTTTAGGTGGCAAAACAAGCAGAATGTATAAGAATGAATTGATCAAAAATAAGCAAACTGACGTAAAAAAAAAAGCAATAAGATTCTTACAGCATGCTACAGTTTGGGACTCGGACACAGACAATCCTTTGGTTAAAGATTTAGCCTTAATATGTTTAGATGAGGTAAATGCATCTTTCATAATACACTCTGTCATAATTTATTGATAAAAGCCATCCAATTGTAAAGTTAACAGGTTTAAAAATGCATTAGTTTCAGGCTGATAACTTAAACTTTGTGTTAAATGAACCACCAGAAAGAACCCTAATGATAAAACTATCCAGCGTTGTGGTTAGGTTTTGGCCTACTTATTCTTAAACTAACTGTCAGCACAAGGATCACATAGTTCAGCACGACACCCTTCAGTCTCTGGGGTGGACATCAAGGATCAAATTACATCGCCCAGCATGAGCTGAAATGATAGTCCTGATGCCAGGAAGGATAAATCAGAATCTAAACCGTGCCCTACTAAAATGGCCATTTTGATTACTTCTCCAATTGACATTTCCTTTTTCCATGCCTATTTCAAGACATTTATTTCCCTTGCGGTATTTGGCTGTTCAGATGCCTTGCTTAACACTTGGTTGTATGTGACCCAAATGTCTGCGCTATTTAAGCGCTCTCATCTCCCAGACACAGTAAATGATTGTATTGGTATATATTTTTTTCAGCTTGACATTTTTGACTGAAGTTTAGTGCACATACATAGTGCCTAATAAACAAGCATCAAAGGGTATATGATGTAAAATAAAATATCAGCATCCTCCAAGATTTTGCTTGGCACGCTTAATGAAAATCAACAAAAGCGAATACTGTATAAAAGAGAATAACATGCAGTATGTGACATTTTGAGGTGAAACACAATATTATGTTATATGCTTGTTTGATTTTTTTAACACATTGAAATGCAATTCATTTTTTCCCTACAAAACACTTAAGTTTGTATTGAGTTATAAGTCTCCACAATATTTCCTAGAGCCTGCCCTACAGTACAGAGCATATCTTCCTATCATCCCTATCAAACACTTGGTGTGATGCACTCATGCACTTCTTATTGCTGTTTCATTTCATGTTTTCAGCAGAGTTTATATGATGAGATCTGAACATCGATTACATTGACATCATGTTTATTTATCCTTTACTGATTTTTTTTTAGCTCTACCTGTGGCAAAGTCTGAACCTCCTGGCATATACAACCAGGTTTGAGGCTGAAAAACTTTATTGTGGTACTTTATAGAATTCCTGAAGCCATCAGTCTTTACGAGATTCCCAGAACCAGCCATGAAACGGCCCAAAAGCTTCAAGGATTCACCACAACATTTAATGGGTATCACCTGCCTGAGCAGATCTTTCAGCATTTCTTAAATAATCTCTGTTATTGTTGGTCTTTCGGCTGCTCCCGACAAGGGGTCGCCACAACGGACTATCCAGTCCGCATTACAACTTGGCACAGGTTTTACGTCAGATGCCCTTCCTGACGCAACCCTAGAGTGGGTTTGGGTACTGGCTGGGAATCGAGCCCGGGCCTTCCGCATGGCAGGCGAAACACCTACCACTGAGCCACCAGTGCCCTCTTAAATAAAGTCTGTTAATTTATCTAAATGCACATTGTTTTGTTTGTCTAGCAGGTTTTATTACTTTTATTACTTTAAAATTACTCTTATTATAGGAAAAGAGGTGTATTACAGGTGTTACTTTTTTATGTATCTTTTGTGATACCAGTCCAAATGCAAACCTCTTGTCTTAAACAGATGTCCTGTAAATCTTTTGTATTGAGGACAGTTATGTATTTGTAGACAGTCTTGCCAAATGAACTGCAACTGGCATCTATGGATACTGGGGCAATAAGAATATTCTTTTATTCAACCATAATCATTACATCCTCAAGAGAACTTGAAACATTATCACATACAATACTGTGTAACATTATATGCATTTACATGGACCATAACTACTAATTGGAATAATAGCCCAACTACTACTAATTGGAATAATAGCCAAATTGGAATAAAATGCATCATGTACCTCAATCTGAACCCCTTAATCAGAATATTCTTACCCGATCAGATTTGATCGGAATTAATTTTTTAATCAGAGTGAGAGGGGCTGTGTAAAACTTTAACAATCTGAATAGTAGGTAAATTTAAATAATATATTATTTCTGTGCATGTTTGCCCATGTGGGGGTTACGTTAGGTCACACAATGAGATTCAAGGAGAAAGGTTTTGCTTCCATTTGTGATGGTAAACTCTCTCCTACCTGAGGCTAAGGAAAGGACACTTATTGGCTCCCCATTTTATACATAATAAAGCATATAATCAATCATACCCAATACTTCTGTTATATTTCTGGAAGATGAAATGTTTTTGGGCTTACTTGCTAAAAAGCACTTTCTACCACCATCAAGAAACACTGTGGGAATATCTTTTGGAAAAAGTGTGTTTATCTTACAGATCTAGAGAACACACGCAATAAATGTTTTTGATGGGTTTTAGGGGTCTGACATTTTACTGAGACACTATATGTTGTCTATACAGTATGTCACCATCTGGAGGGAGACGTTTTTTGGGAAATATTCTTTGGGCTTCAAAATAAGTCAAAATTATGAATGAAAAATGGCAAAAAGAATTCAAAAAGCCAGAACAGAAGACCATGTGTCGAATTTAATTGAAACACTGTGGTAAGATCCACAGCAGGCCATTAGTAGAAACCTCCCCCCCAAAAATAAAACCTACACCTTTTTCTGACTTGAAACCATATTATAACTTAGTACAAGGTCAGAAGAGTAGAATTCATAAAGAAATCCACATAGTGGTTCCCTAACTCACAACTTTATAAACAAACATTTCAAATCATAACAAATATTTTGTTATATTTTTAGTTGTCCATCTATCTGAAAGTTCCCTATGGGCATCCTGGTGGTGTGATGTAGAAGCATTAGATTTTGAATAGCTGAAATGGATGCTGACATGAGATGATGGCTAGAGTTTGACTGTGATGAGTGTACGTATGGCAGCTGTGTGAATATGGCACCCCATGAGCTCACTCTGTGAATCAGCGGGCAGAAGTGTACATGTGGATGGTTGATGTCTAGAGCCCACTGTCAGACCTCAAGGCCAGTGCTGACAGTAAGAAGCTATAAACAATACACAGTGACTCACCTGACATAGCCTGGCATACTGGCATTTCAGTCTGGAATTCTAAATCCAGCTTCAATCCACACACTCCAACAGACACTCTTTTACTAATCAGATTTGACAATAAACAAATTGTATTGGTAAGAACCACTGAGTATAACTGTTGGATGAATTCATTTAAGGCACTAATTCATAATGGACTTAAAGTAATTAAGGGTCATGCTTCTATTCTGGAAGTCTATGTAAATCTTTGATTGCAAAACTACCCTGGCCTTCATTTGTCCCAAACTGTTCCAAAGATCTGTAACAAATCTGCCAAACAGATTTGGCCCAGCTTATTTTTGCACAACGGGCCAAACCTGGCACAGATATCTGCTGTACATCAGATAGGAATTTAAGTCTGAGCTGGCCCAGCTTAACATTTAACTTTATCATATTTGACCCAGATCAGGCACAGACCTACAGTATGACTCATTTTCATGTCTGGCCCAAATGTGGCACAAAATCAGTTACAGTTAAACTAACACTTGCCCAATTCTACTCTTTATCCCCCTCCTTGTCAAGGCAAACATGGCCCAAGATCCTTTAGCTTTATTTTGTTAATCTTCCAAATACTTAAAAAAACTATACTGTATCTGTAACACTGCAAGAGCTTGTCGGGCAGCACTATAGCCAGCCAAATAGGCTTTTATAAAGGAAGCAATTCAACGTCTACAAACTGATTTTTTTTTCCACACACGATGACACAATGGAATCATGACAAAATCAGATTCATTTTTCAACATACACGTACAAAAAAATTCAACATACACACAAAAAAAACCAATTTTTTTTTTTTGCTGCAAGCTGAAATTTAACTTTGTGGTGTGAAAGTATTTGAAAATTAATGACTTGTTTTTCTACTTCATAACTTGAAAAAAAAATTCCAATAAGTGGCCAGGGGTGTTGAAGTGGTGAGTTAGAGTCAGGACAGCTTGTTTTCCATGTGCTCAATATTGTATGCTGTTGTACTGATCTTGTTGTAGTAAAGTTCTGTATTTCCTAGGTAGATACATTTAATTGGTTCAACCAATAGGTCAAAGTTAATTAGCCAAGCAAGCTGTATACTGATTAGTGTGCTTCAATTTGCACAATACTTTTTTCTACTTCTAAGTAAGAAGAAAGTTAATGTCATGGAGTAGAATGTACAGTATTTTACTTTGAAATGTTATGGAGTAAAAGTTAAATTTCCCCTATAAATAAAATACTTAAATGAAGTACACATACTTAAAATATATACTTTACTACAATAGATTTTTGTTTGCCTCTTTTGCCTTTTTCTACATCTCATGCTGAACCCCGTAACAAGCTCTTACATAAAGTACAGTACATAAACAAAACATAAAAAAATTGTTTACCAGTTATACATTCTGGAAGGTTGATTTTTTGACAACTTTGCACCGACTCTAGAACTTAAATAGTCCCCTAAGTAGGGGAGACAAAATCAAGTGTCTTTTATTGTCATTTTAGCCATAAACAACTAGTACTGTACAGTACACTGTGAATCAAAAGAATGTTACCCCAGGACCATGGTGCAACTCTTCAAGACTACACACAACTGAATTAGACTACAACATACGTAGATACTGTATAGTATACATATCAAAATAAATAGCACAAGACAAATAGCACAAGAAATGTCAATTACTACTAAAAGCAAAACCAGTAAATCAGAAAATGAAAGAGCAGCACTAACCAGCACACAGTAATGTGCAAAAATATATATAATGAAAATATAATGGTTAGTACAGTATAAGATTTTTGTTTACAGTCGTTTGACAACAATTTCAGAAGGAAATGAACAAAGGTGCTTTGAGTATGAGTGTTATTTACATATATCTTTGTGTTCATGTGTGTTTCTAGGTGGTATCGGACCAGTGCCTAGATATTGAAGACACTGATGACTTGGGGAAAGGAATTGTTACAGAGTTTGATTGTGTGAGCCTGAATGCTTTAGTAACTTTTGCCAGATGCCAAGTAGTGATACAGTACAGCTGTCTCAGATGCTGTCAATAGTCTGTCTGAAGGATGTGGTTAGGAAGGGGTTGGGAGATGGGATTTTTGTAGTCTTTTCAGAAAGTCGTTATGGTGCTCGGCTTACCTTACTAAGTAGCTGGTGTTCAGGGACCTGATGAGATTCTCCAGCAGGTAATCACGAAGAAATTTGGTGTTCTTGATGATCATGGAGGAGGCTTTAATGTTCAGTGCAGAGTGTTCACTCTGTGCTCTTATGAACTCAACATCCATCTCTTTTGTTTTGTTTTGCATTCAGGGACAGGTTACTGGATCTTCAGTAAACCGTTACGCATTGCACTTCCTCTCTGTATTGTCATGAGCAAACTTAATTATGTGAACTTCAGGGTACATATGTACTTAACTAGGTACACACAGCCAGCACACTCTCATGCTTCTTTCAATTTATACATTACATCCTTTCTACATATAATTGTGTTGTGCCTTTTCCCCACACAATGTATAAAACAGTGAACAAAGTTAACTTCTTTAAATTATAAAACCCCCATTTTTCTAGTGCAATCTTAACTTAAATTATAAATTATGCTTAATTTTCAAAAGACATTGTGGGCCACTGATCAGTGCACAGTGCTGTGACAAGTGATACGTCCACATCACCAACACCTATAATAATCATAAAAGAGAATGAACAGAGTGTTAGAGAAGGGGGTGTGCTTGGGGAACAGGAATAAAAAAACTAAATAGACTGGGCAAACAGAGCAGCCTTAATGTTACATATCTTTTATGACAACCAAACTTTTGCTGTACAATGATTATGTTATTATTATAACTGATTATCTGTTATGACTTTTTTAACTCATTACATTTTTTTGTTCATTATATCAGTGTCTATAGTTTTAAATGAACTGTCCTTGAATGAATGCCAGTGTAGTTCGAGTTCCTGGCCATTCAGAATACAGAAGATGAAAATGGCTGGGAAATAAATACCCCCTTCTTAACCCACTGACGTTTAGAACATTTGAAGGTAAGTTATGATATCATAAATTAATACTCATATCCACATACGGTGGATCTATTGCTACTTAAATTCTTAAGTAGCAAGAATTTGCTTAAATAGTATTCCACTTAAATAAGTGGAATACTATAATTATCTATACCACTTATCCTGTACAGGATCATGGGAAGCCTGTATCCTATCCCAGGGGCATTAGGCAAGGTAGACCCTGGACACGGTGCCCATCTATCATAGGGCACTAACTAACTAACTAACCAACTAACGGAAATACCAATTAGAAACCAGAGTACCCAGAACCTTTTTTGCTGCTTTGCTTTTAGTTTTTTTGCTAAACCCTTCGTTGCTGTTCTTGCTTTTATGTTTTTGCTGCTGCTCCTGGTGCTTATTCACAACTTCTTTAATCTGAATCGCGCTGTCTTTTTACGCCATTGCGGTTACTATTGCAATCGATTAACATTGCGCTAATATGCCGATTCTTACTGTTGTTTTTTTGTTTAACTGTTTATAATATTTTATGCTTTTTTAGGGTGGCATTGTACAACAGGCCTACAGGACAAAAGATGAAAACTAGCCTTTGGCTAATTCTGGCATGTTACAGATGTTCTGTTTTTAATATGCATTGTCCTGCTAAAAAAAAACAAAAAACAAAAAAAACAAGCACAGGGAGAACATGCAAACTCATGCAGACCCTTAACAATCACTCACTTTAAAGTGAAAAGTTACAGCTTTACAATCCTGAGCTTTAGTATTTTTGCAAAACCATGCACACACACACACTCGCATACAACGTTTAGAAGAGATGTCACCCTAATTTTTACCCTAAGTAGACTACAGCCACTGCTGATTTCCCTTAAAAAATATAAAATGACTCCTTGCCAGAGCTGATGCTCAAACTAGAAGGATGGTCATACCATTTTTTTTCATCAGGAACATTGTGAATGTCATGAAAAAATGAAAAAGAAAAGAAAAAGGGAGAAGAACAAGAACAGGCAAGTTTAAAGAAGAAAAAAAGGAGAAGACACACAATAAAAACCAATGTGAACATCCAAAATGATCAAAAAGTAAAATTTGCATAATTGGTCCCCTTTAAAGAGAATTTCATTAGAAAAATGCAATGGATGTAAGTTTGAATTGGATCATTTGAGGCAAGAATAGTCACAAAGTAGAATACTGAACATATTCTTTTACAATTCATTCCAAAGCAACAATGCCACTGAATGCTTTTTCACAGCAGATGGGCAGATTAGAAACTTTTAAAGGTAATGTCTTTTCGAATGCTGTTCCAAGTTGCACATGTTTATTAGATCAAAGTTATCAGCACCCCAGGAGTCCTGCAGTAATCTCAGAGAAGGCAAGTCATGCATTGTACTTGAACGAGATGAAAGAAAAAGAAGTGGCCTTTTGCTGCCTTATAAATGAAATGCCTGTGTACAATAAAAAAGACATGGAGTGTGACACAGAGGGAAAAGAGTATGACTTGGTTAGCATACACTTACTTTTCCAAGAACAAACTATATTTTTCATTTGTTTTATGATAACTGCATAGTTTACGTTGAATATGTCTATGTATCTGCAGGTAGTGGTGCAAAAGAGATGTTAACACTGATATTTTATAGTTTATTTGTATTTCAAAGTAGACATGTAAAATTTAACAAAGAAAATGTAAAGCGCAAAAGTAATACATTTAACCAGTTTAATATTTAAACAAGATCTATGCCAGATAAGCTCTCAAAACAAAATCAAAGTTTGAACGCGGCAGTAAAGTGACTGGATTTTTTAGCTGGTTTGCATTAGTGGTCGATCTCACAATACTACAGAGTCCCTTTGAGCTGGAATGTATTGATTTGTGAGCAAAGTTTCGGATGAGTGATTGCACATCTAAAGCTGAGCTACATTTTCAAAACATTGGCCTTGCCTTCACTGCCCATTCAAATTACTTAAGTCAGCACAAGCAATCATTGGTAAATCATATGTAAAGGAAAGGAAAGTTTGGAACCATCAGGACTCTTCCTAGTGTGATCGGGGAAGCAGAGCCTTAGTCAGGGAGGTGACCAAGAACCCGATGGTCACTTTAAAAGAGGTCCAGCATTTCTCTGTGGAGAGAGGAGAACCTTCCAGAAGAACAACCATCTCTTCAGCTCTCTGGCCTGTATGGTAGAGTATGACAGAAGCCACTCCTCAGTAAAAGGCACATAACAACCACCTGGAGTTTGTCAAAAGGCACCTGAAGGACTCAGATCATGAGATTTATTTTTTTTGTTGAAGCCCCTTTGGCACCAATTACAGTTTCAAGTCTTTTTAAGTATGATGCTACAAGTTGGTTGCTCCTCTGAAAGGTTCGTTCTCTCTGCAAAGAAATGCTTGAGCTCTTTCAATGTGACCATCGGGTTCTTGGTCACCTCCCTGACTAAGGGCGGTTGCCCTGAATTGTAAGAAAAAAACAACAACATTCATTCATTCATGTTTCATGATATTCATTCAATGTCAAGGAAGGCCTGGGTCCCATGCCAAGCAGGATACCCCATGACCTGGGTGGCAGTCCATCAAAGGGCACAAACACGCACACATTCACTCACACACTATTGTCAATTTGGAAACACCATTTGTTGCAAGTCTTTGTGCTGTGGTAGGGAACTGGAGTACTCAGTGAAACTCCCACTTTAAAGGTAGCTGACCATTAGGCAGAGATGTTGATAGCCTTTGCATATCATGATTATCTATTCAGCAAGTGACACATTGCTCATCACTCCTCTCAACATTTACCCTGTCAGTTGAAATGATTAACAAAAGAAGTTGCCACAGATATTCACAGCTAAGCATTGTTCAGAGTGATTCGCATTATGTTACCCACTAATGGTTTAAATTGCCTCTTAATAAAACAATAAAGATGGGACTTAAAGATGAAAGAGCCTCATATGGTCCTCGAAATGGCTCTGAACATATTAATTGTGAGGTTTGCAATAATTTACATGTTACTTGTATAATGAAGGTGTCACAAGGAAAAGCATGTGTCGATATTTTATAAATCACTTTATGCCCTGTTTTCTGATAATTAATTTTTTATTATTTAAATTTTTTTTTTTAATGTTTGTTTTGCTGTTTTTATGATAATATATTTCAGAATCTCAGGAATTCTTAAAAGGAATCTATTCTGTAAAATAAATTTTTAGACGGTCAGATAGTTCTCCAGTGTGTCCGTGTAGTACACAAATAACATACATGAGAAAAAAAATCACATTTTTCCATTTTGTACTACCTGGGGCATAAACTAGCAAATTAGATTATCCTCCAAATATGACCTCATACATTACATGAAGTTACCCTGGCCTGGTTTGTTGCTCAGCTATGCAGTGACTCAACAGCAGCTCATTGACATAGACACTGAAATTGCACTTTTGCACAGCGACAGATTTTGCAAATTAACACATATTTTGGCAGCTTATGTGAGATGTATGTTAACTTGTTAAACAAATAATACAACTTGGGACCTTTAAGGGTTCACTCGGAGTGAACTATATACACCTTATCATTGTGTATACACTGAAACAGACAGCAGTCAAAAGTTTAGAAACAGCTTTCTATGCGGTTGTATTTCTTTGCTTTTATTATTTTCTACATTGTAGAACTTGAGGCACTGTTAACTGGTAATTTCTGAGGAACACAGAACTTGAAATGAACTTATCCTCTTTAGCAGAGTTAAATCTTAGTTTTTATTTTATGGGATGCTCCTCAGGGGATCTAGGTTTAACATAGCATTTGATGTTTTGTGACTGCAATTGAAGTTATTCGTCATGTACTGTTAGGTGTTGGACTGTGGGCATGAAGGTGAGGCACAGGCGCAGAGGGGATAAGGTGGCAAACAGTTTTTTTTTAATGAGAAACAAACCAAACAAAACATGAACAAAGGAAGTTGGCTTTACTTTGGAGCGTGCTATAAACAGAACTCATAAAATACTTAAACATACACAGACTAGGGATTACACAAACTACTATACAATACAGACAAGGGATACAAATCCGACAAGACTAGACAAACTAAACCTTGGGGACTACACACAAGGGACTATACACACACACACACACACACACACACACACACACACACAAGACAGACTTGGCTAGGCCTACTAGCTGTTACGCACATTAGCTGCTAAGCTAGATAGTTGCTAAACAGACTAGTAGCCAGAGACCCAAGGGACAAACAGACTAGGTACACAGCAGACTAGGTATGAAACAGACTAAGAACTATAAAGGTTAGTGGCTAAAGAGGTTAGTACTAAAACAGACTAAGATCTAAACAGGTTAGTAGCGCCTAAACATGCAAAGGCGGTTACTTAGATATGAGGGTAAACACAAAAGGCTAATTCTCCTAGAGGCTAATCCTGCTAGGAGACAGAGACAAAGAGACATAAACTAAATCAATACAGGTGCAAACTTAACTTAAACAGCTCCAGAAACCAAATGCCAACTATAACTAAACAAACTAAAACAGAACCAGACAAAACAAATAACCACTTAACAGAACCCATAATAATACTCGACCCAGTTTCCCAGAACAACCAGCTATTTATAACGTAACTAATGAGCTGCCTCGGTTCAGGTGAGCACCCGCATCACCTGACCGAGGTGCCTTCTGGGAAACTGAGTCTACAAACAAAAACTACTAAACCAAAAACAGTGCCCTCTAGTGGTGAACCCTCACATTATTGTTCTATTTGCTAATAATGAAGGACTTATTTTATTTTTTACTTAATTTACATAGTTCCATATAGTTAATATTATATATATATATATAATTTTATATTCTCTATATATTTAGTTCCATATATATTTCATAGCTTTGATGTCTTCAGTATTGTTCTATGCTCCATTAAAAGCATAGAACCAAAATAAAAACATTAAGAACATTAAGAAAAGGGAAAAAAATTCTAATTGAATTAAATGGTATACACATACATAAATTCTTCTTATTTCATTTTGTTTATCAGAATATTTAATTTTTTAAATATGTTTTATGACTACAAATGCAGAATGTCACTTGACAACATCATGGCTCAATATTCCACACAAAAGCAATGTAGACAGGAGCAAAAAATGCATTAGTTTTTCATTATAAGCGCCAAAGCACCTTTTACAGAGAAGATGCATTCTCTTTGTGCACACTATTCATTCTGAATGAAGTGACAATGGCTGCAGTTCAATGACCCCTTATGTGATGCTGTGCCTCTGTCATCAAAGCTGTCAGACTGGAAGGATTAGGTACAGCTCACATCGATATGTTGGTGGGATACAAACACACACCATCTAGTGAGAGAAAATAAAAGGCAGAAATACAGCGAGCCACCATGAATATGATGAGGGGATCTCAGGTAAGAGCTGCAGGCAGGGCTGTGTCTTTTCATCAGAAGCTATCATAATAGCAGGCGGCAGTCTTTCAATTGAAAGCCCTTGAAAATATTAAACAAATCAACCATGGCTCTTGATGTGTCTTTTCATTTTCATCAACAATATAGCTCTGCATTAGTAGCATGCATCAATAGAGCCATTTCCCTCAAAGCATGGAATTTTTGGAAATGTGGACAAATAAAAACATTTATTCATGGTGAATTTGCTGAACAAGATATTTACATACCCTTTAATCGAAATACTTATATTGTCCCAGAAAATGTTGTTATTAATTCTTCTCCTCTGTCTCTTCCTCACTATTTTATTATTATGTATTTTTATGTCTTTTCTCAAGTCATACTGTAGATGTCACAGACTTTGAGTGCTATTGGTTTCCTGTCATGACATTTGATCCAAATGGCCTAATTTTTATTATTATTTTTTTTTGCCTTATCTCCAGTAAATCATAAACACGCACAGACCACAAGAGTGCTGGAACCACTTTTCGCTAGTCTCTGGAGATTATTTACTGAAAATATGATTAAGTTTTTAGCAGGATGGCCATGCAGTGTGATTATACTGTATCTTTTAAAAACGATAAAGGCTTCAAACACAAGACGTTTTTTCTGTTCTGTAGGTTTTCTCAACAAAGCATTTATATCTTGTGTCAATATCTCATGTGAGTATATACAGTACATTATTCACTAATGTATATCAATTCATTTCAGTGTTGTTTGGTAAATTTTTTAATCAAGAGACAATCCCACAAAGCAGCTTAACATAATTCTACATGGTGTGCTGGAAATGTCCAGACATGTGGGAAATTAACACTGTTTTAGCCAAATGTGAATTTATCTATGAACCATTCTGTACATGTCGCGATCATGAAAAACTGATGTTAACACTTCTAGTTATGGTAATTGCACTAGCCATGATAATTATTTCAAAACAAACACACAATGTATTCTTAAATGCTATCTCTCTCTCTCTCTCTCTCTCTCTCTCTCTCTCTCTCTCTCTCTCTATTATTTTATTCTTAAAATATGTTTTCATTTATTCATTCATTCATGTACTGGGTCATTGATGCTCTATCACAGGAGACTTCAAGCATGAGAAGGGGTTCACCTGGACAGGGTGCCAATCAATCGCAGGACACACACAAACACGTATTTATTCACACATGATGGGCAAATTGGGAGCAGCAGCATTGGCCTACCCTGCATGTCTCTGGTCTGTGGGATGAAATGGATGAATCCAGAGTACCTGACGGTAGCCCACAAAGCACAGGGGGAACATACTCTAACTCCACACACCCAGACTCGAGAAGGAAGTCAAACTCTTGAGATGCGAGGCAACAGTGCCACCATGCCACCAAAAAGTTTTCTTTTGTCTTTTCTTTTCAGCTATCCTTTCCTTTCTTTGTACCAGAGAAACACTGATTCCCTCTCATACCTGGTGTCTAACTAATGTCAACAGACTGAGTGAGGCATTTGCTTAAGCAGATGCATGCTCAGGTGCTGCAAATTTTATCTGGATACCAACAGCTTTGCCTTACCAGTATTACACCTTGTTGCTGGTGTTGATGAGGTTAAGCAAGCTTGAGTAGGAAGCCCAGGCCAATGGAGCAAAAATATGCTGCCATTGAACAAGAGGGCCGATATGTTGCCATGCTTCCATCAAACGGGCGATAGAGAAGCCGCATTGCTACCTTATGGGGTGGGACTTTACCCTTTTAACTAAAGACACCAACTCTTGCATTGACCAGGTTGCTGTTACAATGGACCTACAGCTATTGCTGAGACAATGGGCTTCTTAACATTTTCATCCCTCTTGCTCGACTGGGAAAACGAGGCCAAGAAAGCGCTTCAGCAACATGACCAGCTCTGCAACTTTGCATAGTGGCTAATCGGTAAAGTAAATACCTAATTTACTTTTTTGATTTAAAACAAGACAAATGCTAATGCATTTTAAAGCAGTCACTTGTACTAAAAAATATCAAATAAGCAAAGCCAATATAATTATTGTGTATAATGTTTAAATTTTCAGTTTTCGGACTTGGTGTTTGATCTTGAGTACTGATATTGCGTCTGTATCAGATATGTTGTAGGCTCTTCCTATGATTTCTGCGGGTTTCTTCCTTTAAAAAAAAAAGAAAAAAAATTTCAATTGACTAATATAAATTGAATGTGTGCATTATTATTTTTTTTTTTAGAAACTCAGAGATTTTCTTCTGAACCTCAAGAAAAGAGCTCCGATGGTAAAGACATTTCAGCCTCATCTATTTGTTTATACCTTTTAGCATCATTTAGAAAGAGAATAAATTGGCACAGACAGTGTTGACTATGCCACACCTAATAACTCAACATACTGATTTATTCATAATTCATTTCAGGAAGCCATTTACTGCTCTGGAAGATATTGTAATATTCACGACAGACCCACAACATGTAAATAATTAATACAATAAAAAGCCTTCACTGAATTATTCCTTTAAATGGATTTGAACACAAGTGACAAAATTATTTGCACAGAGGTAATTGAAAATGAGTGATGTCTTCTCATTACAATAGCATTTGTTTATTTATTAAAGAACAATAAATATATCATAACTTTTATCTCAAGTATATTAAATATACTAATAAAATACAAAGGTATACATCCATGGTGTATTTTTTATTATTATTATTATTTTTAAAGATGCCAGTGAGTGCTGTGGGATATTCGTGAAATAGAAAACCTTGTCTTTCTTTTTCTTTTGTTGCCTCAAACCTCTTATAGGGTCTCTTTTCTCCTCATCTATGTTTGAGCTGCACCTGCCCTACCAGCACTCTATTCCTCATTAATGTGTGTTGGCTCTGTTTTCCTTTTTACTCCTGAAGATCACAACCCTATGATTTTTAAATCTGGTGTTGCATGTTGTGTAGTCAAGGTTGGCGGTAAAGTTTTTTTTTTGTCATTAGGGAGAGTCAAAGGAAACAGATGAATCGTCATCCCCTCTGCTCCAGAAGAGAAGAGAGAAAATAATCCCCATGCGGCAATGTGGTCACATCTCGACTGGAGCATTCGTCCTGCCTCTTAAATCCTTTCGGTAGAAGAGAGAATTTAAGAGATATGAGCTTGGGAAATTGAACTGTAGCACAGTCTTTTACACAACTCTTACTGTGTGGAGACCTTTTGCTCATCAATAGATTATGCTGTCATACTGTGTACGGAAATGAAGTTTGCTGCTTCAAATCCCAAAGGGTCCAATAGCAAAAAGCAGCAGGCTTGGAGAAATGAGTTTGCTTCTGCAGTGTATAGAAGATCCTCACACATCAAAAACTACATGCTTTACTGGCGATGTGTTTGTGCTGCTCAGAGCACAAACAGGTCATGCTATGAAGCTTTGCAAAATTAAAGTGCACTGCAACATGACAAAAGCAATCATCGGCAGATTCTGTTTCAAAAACAAGTGTTTCCCAGTTTCCCAGTGTCAGTGTATTTACCCCCTTAATATGAGGTTATTGTTAATGTCAGGTTAATGTCAGGCACCTGCTTAAGTTGATTTTCTGGTTGCACCATTTATATTGTGAAAAACAAAATAATATGTGAAGTTCGTGATTCCATCGCTGCCAAATCTTTCTTTAGCGGAAGCTAGAAATGTTAGAATTCCAGTAAAAGCAGAAGGAAAGTTACTTTCACTGGAAAGGTTGTACAGTATGTAAAGTTTATACAGTATATACTCATAATGAACATGAAAGTCTCTGCAATGCTTCAGAAAAATTGTGCCACATACATATTTATAGAAATAATAACGCAAGATTAAAAAAAAAAATTCTATCTCTATTATTTTATTCTTAAAATTTTGAGTTTTTTGAGCCCCCATGGCCAGTCAATAATGCAGATGTTGGCTAAGGGTGACAGTTTAGATATTCTTCCAGATGTTGGCAAAATGGCAACATTCAACAAGAACTTTATTGCAATTGTGTGGACAAAACAAAATAGCAGTTTGTGTTAACCTCTAGTTGTGACTTTTATGCACATGTTTTATAGCAATAAATAAGAAAGAAAAGTATAAAATACAAAATGTAAAAGTAAGTAGATTAATCATATCAGTCAAAAGTTTGAATGTACAGTACCTTCTACTTCAACGGTCTTTTTTATTCTTTCAATATTTAAAACTATTCATCTCCTTTAAACGACTGATATTGATATACAGTAACAACTACTTACAGTATGCTCTGTAAAGCCTTTATAACGGCTCTAATCTGAGGGTCTGTTAATTGGTGACCTTTAAGGCTGATAGCACAATTAACTTCTTTTCTGCAGTAGAAGTACAGTAATGTTTTGGTCTTGCTTTCCTGGGATGGTCTTCTTGAGAGCCCGTTTCATTGTGGTGCTTGATTTTTGAAAATGCACTTGACAATACTGATCCTGCAAGAGCTGTTAAAAATGGTGGACCTTCATTTCATTGCTCTTACATAATTCCATAATTCCATATGTGTTATTTCATAGTTCTAGAATAAAAAAAAAATGTAGTAAGGTTTTTAGAATGTAGAAAATAAATCATTACAACACAATCAAATTAGACGCCGTATTCAAAATTTTGACTTATAGAATAGAAGTAATGTAGGTACTGAGGGTGGAAGGGTGAAGGTGTAGTAATAATGTGACATTTATGGATTAATAGTAAATTGTAGTATTGATTGACATGTATGATTGATAAAAATACTGCATATCAGTGGTGAGATGATACAAGTAATTGCATTTATAAGTAACTTCATAAGTGAGTAAGCAAAGGATAGTTTTGCATATACACCAATGTTAGCAGGATATTGCACATAATCCAAGTAATAAATTGTTGTTAGTGTTTCTTTATGCCGGATGCCCTTCATGCATCCAGTGGCTGGGGTTTGGGCATTGGCTAGGAATCGAACCCGGGCCTTCCGCATGGCAGGTGAGAAATGTTCGCCAAATAGTAAATAAATGAGTAAATATTACTACAATATAAGATTGAAACACACCAGTACATCATTCTTGTTAGGCTGCAGATATATCAGACTCCACTAATAATACAGCTCTGAAAGAAGATTTAAAGACATTTTTAAGTCTGTTTGTGCATGTCTAGCTTGAGCTGAAGCACTTGCTGGATGGGAGGAGCTTAAACAGATGGTGTCCAAAGTGAGTAATGTATTTTATGATGTTCTTAGGCCTTCTCACACAGTGAGTGCTGTGAAGATGTTATAGTGATAGAGGTGCTATGCCAAAGCAACAAAGTCCTGTGCTGTTTTCACAACACACTGGAGGCCTATTTTAACAGACTTGGTGAAGCTGCTGCTCCAGGTTCTCATACAAATGCTCTCTGGTACATCTGTAGAAGTTCACTTGAAGTTTTTTTGGGGAAATATAGCCCTCCTTAGCCTTCTCAGAAAATATGGGTGCTGTTGTGCCTTACTTAATGACTCTAAGAAACATTCCTGACTTTTTCTCAGATCTGCACTGAGCTCCTTGGACTTTACCATTATATTGTTGTGTTGGTCAAGCCAGTGATTGCTGTAAAATAAACCCTTTTCATGAACAGAAAAGCTACGTACCAGCTATAGTCAATCATAATCACTTACAGGAATTTGAGAGGCACTGTGCTTGGGTAAGACATTTTAGGACTTTCAGCACCACTAAATTTAATAGTCTAAGTGTATGTACATTTTTGATGCTGTGTTTATATCACAAAACCTCAAATTAATTAATAATCTTTCTTCTATGATGATATATGTCACTTGAGCATTCTGCCATATAAAAATTAAATTATTATAAATATAAGGTTACCGCAATGAATGATCCGTCCACAAAAAACAAACAAACAAAAAAACTGAAATATTTGAGCAGAAATAATTTCGTTCCTCCAAGCTGTAGTTGGGTTAATGACATCCACCCACGGATAGGCATGTTATTTGTGGGAATGTAATAAAAAAAAAAAATCAAAACCCTGTCCTCGTGTCCACTGTAAGGCAATAATCATCAGAGTGTGGGCAGATCACACTTTTTTTTTCTTTTTCTTATAAAAACTTTCTTGGATGGGGCTCATATTTCATCTGACACTTGGGTGGATTTTTATATTTTTATATTGTAGCTCTGCTTTGCATGCCTTGCCTTCTCTGAGTTTATGGTCAGCACCTTGCTAAGTTACAACTGCAGATGGACAAGACATGAGAAGTGTGTGTGAGTGTGTGTGGGAGGCATTTAAAATTGCTGTTTTTTTCTTCATCTCCCCAATCCTAACTTCACTAAAAAGTCTTTTTCTGCCAGATTTCTTACAGAGCTGTTTGCAACAGATGTCATCGTGTCCTGGACAGCTTTTACATTTACTTGAATGATACAAGTTGCAGCCAAGGGGAAAAAAAAGAACCCACGATAACTGAATGAGCAACAATTAATCTTTCACTTACTGAATTATTAACAGGCATGCAAAGCCAATGAGGCGAGGATATTAGCCACCTGACAGGCAGGTGTTTGATAGCTTCTCTCCTGAAGGGCAGATCCTTACCTTGCATTTTTAATCATGCTGCTGCACCATTCAGTTTAATAACTGACTGCTGCTCAGGCCTCCACTACGAGTGTCTGATGACAAGCAAAATGATGCCTTGTATAAAGTGTGATACTCCAATCTGTGATGAGATGTAGACAGAATTGTCTTGTTAGGTTATGTTTGTGTCTTTTTTTCCCCCTCTCCTTTGGAATAGCAGCAGTGCTGGTAAGGCCCGCATTCTGATGAGGCCGTTAGTGATTATAATCATAAACACCATCTGTTACTGCTCCCCTTCTCACATGCCCAAATGCATGCAAAAGAATGAAACAATAATCCTCTGAGCAAGGAATTGTGAATTCTGGAGGATTTACGTGGTATATGATTTATTTTGGAAGATGTGCAGGAACTGGACAGATGGAGACTTCATCCAGAAGATCTGATTAAGATTTCCACTTAAAATTATAACAATAATTTATTCACTTTAGGATTAGTCACAGTTTGCTGTATTCAGGGTTCAGTTACACACACATAATGAAAACTGATTACTGTGGGCATCAGTACTCAGACAGAACTATAAGACTGCTCAGACTGGTTCGAACTGATAAGAAGGAAACAGTGACTCAAATAACATTTTGCTACAACCGAGGTATGTTGAAGACCATCTCAGAATGCATAACACATCAGATTGGCTACAGCAGAAGAAGAACCACACTGGGTTCCTCTCCTGTCAATTAAGAACAGGAAACCGCAGCACAATTTATATGGGCACCAAAATTGGGCAGTAGAAGATTAAAAAATGTTGCCTGGTCTGATGAGCCTCGATTTCTGTGACATTTGGATGGAGGGTCAGAATTTGGTATAAACAACATGAAAGCATGGATCCATTCTGTATCAAGGTTTCAGGCTGCTGCTGGTGGTGTAATGGATATTTTGAGCATCGTAATTGAGCATCGTTTAAAAAAAATGTCACAACCTACCTGAGTATTGTTGCTGATCCTTTATGACCACAGCGTAACAATATGGAACAAAGCTAAAACCATGTCAGACTGGTTTTCTAAACATGACAATAGGTTCACTGTACTCAAAAGGGCTCCATGGTCACAGAATTTCAATTCACTTTTGAGATGTGGTGGAACGAGATATTCGCATGATATTCGCATGGATGTGCAGCCGACTAATGTGCAGCAACTGCATGATATTATCATGTCAATATGGACCAAAATCTCTAAGAAATATTTCCAGCACCTCGCTGAATCTATGCCACAAACAATTAAAGCAGTTCTGACTGAAAAACAGGGTCCAACCCAGTACTAGCAAGATCTTCCTAATGGCTGGTGAATGAATATGAATGCAAGTAGTACTTTAACATGAAAAAAATCTGGAATCTTCAGATGTGTGAACAACAAACAGGTGATTTGCATAATTGAAAAAAAAGAAAAAAGTGAACTTTAATAATTGTGTTTTGACGTGAAACTTGACTGTTTGCTTGACTTGCTTATTTTGGATTTGATTGTCTACCAAATAGACATCTTTGCACATTGATCATACCTCTGTCTCTAAGTCTACCAAGTTTCAAGAGGCTTCTTGTCCTGTAGACAGACTGTCTAAGCATTTAAACTTACCAGCTAGAAATATAATACCTCAATTAAAAGGCCTGTGTAAAAAATATATTTTGAAAGGAAAATGTTCTCAAAAATGTTTTTTAGCTTATAAAAAAATAGTGTAATTGTTTTGGAATAAGTGAGTAATGTTGCTTTTGTCTGAATGATACAATCATGAAAGACACAATGAATTACTTTTCTTCACAATTGGCAATGCATTTGCAAATCAGTTGTTATAATAAATTAATATTGAGTGTCCCATGTCACCATCCAATTAATGGATGTTGGTAATTAACCGACCAATATGGTTCTCTCAGCTTGTCCCATATCCATCACTAAGTTAAAAATAAATTAAAATCAATATGCTGGCAGAGTCTTGCTTGGGACACCACCATTGCTCTCAACGCTGAGAGTCAGGACTGAATAACCACTATTGATCTCCTCTAGGAATATTCTCCTTTTATCTTCTGGAACACACAAGATAAGTAGTCTCTCTACTCCCGCAGTGGAAGCTGTGTGCTGCAACAAACTACTCTGTTTTTGTTCTTATCTCACCCCTGTTGATAATAAATGCAAACAGGGTTTCCATTGATAATGGCAAACAATGTTGGGAATTTTGCCTCCCTTACTCTCACTCAAGTAATTCTAGTAATAGAAGCAATTTAAAATAAAGCCAAACATAAAAAACTAAAATAAACAAAATATTTATCCATATAATTTGTGAGAGAGGTAAATAGCGGGGAGGAGAAGCATAGCGATGCAGTTTTGCACCTATTCAGTGGGTTCTATATTTGATCCTAAGAGCATACAAGGAACATCTAAAGTGGACAACTAACTTGTACATATAGGTCAGATTTAGTGGATCTTGACAGCTTTATGCTGTACCAAGTCCTTCCCAGTCCTCCTGCTGGCAAAAGATACCATGACCCCAGTGCGGTATCAGAGGTCACTTTTGACTCTCTCTTTCTTGTCATCCCTGCAGCACTAAATTCATCACTGGCCACAGGACAAATGAAGCTCACCTTGCACTCTTTGACCTGCTTGTGGAAAGGAAAGTGCTGTTGGCTGTAAAGTCTCTGATTACCATTTATTTACCCAAAGGTCCTGTGGGAGCATCTGGTGGGCAACACTCCCTCTGGAGATGAAGTCTTCTCAGCGATGGACAAGCACAGCTGGGAGGGACGGCCTCAAGACGTGACGTTCAAGAGCAGCCATGGTTTCAGTATTTAACCTTCAGTCACCAGTTTACGACATCTGTTCAGCAACAAGATATTCATCACCTTGAAATGGAGCTTACGGGTGAATAATAAAACTATTCTTGATAAACATGTTAAAGCTTGGTGATTGTTATTGAGCTTATTATTGCGATGTACTGTATTATTTAGTATATAATATGAATTGTAATTGTAAGTAATTGTAATTGTGAAATTGTAAGTATTAACAGCAAAACTGTTAAACTATTGTCCTTAGACTCACTGATGAATCTTGATATTATTAAGGATTTACTTATCTTGAATTATAGTCAGGACAAACAGTTTTGACTTTTCACGGGTGCATTTACAGTAGATATTTGAGATTTATTTGTTCTATTAGTGGAATCAGATAGAATAAGAATTTCAGGTTCTGGATGCACCAGTAAATAGAAAGAGTATGGCTGTGTAGTTACTTCAAAGAATGATTAGTTCTGCACTACTACAAAGTCATATAATGTTTATGTTTATTAGTTATATCTCTAATTGGTTTAACTTTGACCTATCTTCCTAATCAGGATGGAATTAGAAAACTTGTTTTTTTTTGTGGAAACCACAATAATCTAAATTGGGGTTTTAGTTAAAAATTATTGGGTATATTATTATGTTAAGTACACATTTCTTTAAGTGGGATATGTCCTAATCATGCATAAAGCAGAAAAAATTAAGAACATGCATATCTTTGCAACTGTGAGCATGCGTTAAACATTTTTTAGCACTTTTTAAATTTTTATTTTGCAATAAGGAAACATGGAGGGCAACAAAAACAAGCACAATATGACACTCTAGTGCTACTATAATGTGACGTTCTAATAAAAACACTGAATTAAGCTGGGATGTACCTTAAACACACATTTTAGTTCAGTAGTGGGGTAATTTGTATCTGCCACTACAACAGCATTGACTGCATTGTTTTTGGGACTGCTGCTTGCTCTTGTGTAAATGTCTACAAAATATATGCTGTAAAGGCAAGATTGAGCTCTATAAAATAGTATGTCATGTTCATGTGTGCAGACACACACAAACACACACACACACACACACACACACACATACGTTTGTTGTTGAACATGAGAAGTGCTCTATGCCATATAAAAGGAAGGCTGAAGGTGGGGACATCTTCAGATGGAGACCTCTATTAGAAGGCTTGTCATCCTTTCGTGTTTACCCACACTTACAAACCCCGCATCTAGCTATGGTGCCATGCTCTCAGCCCCTCTTTGAAGTGAAGTTGATACTTCAGAACAGCCTTGTGGTAATTGCTTGCTCTCTTTCTCTTAGTGACCAAGAAATATGGCAAATAAATGCAGATTCTAGGTTTCCTCTATGATCTCCGGCTTTCTCTCTAAACAGCGACAAATAATGAACCACAGCAAAAAGCTAGATAGGTCTCTGTCGAGCAATTGGGACTGTATTATCCGGAGCATAGTAAGATGGAGAATGAGCAAAGAAAGAGAGGAACTCATTATAAAAGGCCTACAGTGGATGAATGCACTTGTTGTAAATAGAGGTACAAGAGGCTTTCAGAATACTTCAAACTAAGCACTTCATGTTCCTCATTTTATTCATCAAACCACTGAAATGACATTCACTGATCCAGGCACCGCACTCTTTTCCCGAGTTGGCTTAAATAATGAGTATTCATTTGCAGTATTTTTCCCTAATACCTTTAGATTAGCATAAGTGAACAGATGCATCACAACAAAACAACATACCCAGCATTAAATTTTCATGTTAAATGCAACATGGGAAATGCTAAAAGATCTGTAATGACTCTTGATGTGAAAAAAAAATGTTTCCAATGGAACATTTTTATAATTATTTTACTTATGCATTACATTAGACATGAATATGTGTTTAGGTGGCTGAATTACCTATTTTTTTTGCATAATTTTCTTTAGCCTTTTACCTCAAAACATATTTAGGCAGTTAAACAAATAAATATCAATGTTAATCAATACTCAGTTCATCTGACTGATTACCTTTATACTATGATGAAAATTTACTATCCTGATGGAGAGTGTTTTCTTACAAGATTACGATACTTCATTCATGGGGCTCATGGGCTCATTAAATGGTTTTATGAGTATGAAAATTATGTAAATAATATCCAATGGTTCTATATATATATATATATATATATATATATATATATATATATATATATACACTACCTTTAAAAAGTTTGGGGTCACTTCCTAAATCCATGATGTTTCCTGATTTTTATTTATTTCTACATT
>JAQMYJ010000005.1:18175069-18189456 GCA_030014305.1 Clarias laeviceps
TGTAGAATGTAGAAAATAAATCACTAAACAAAAACAAAGAAATTTGCAAGTGACCCCAAACTTTTGAACGGTAGTTTTTTATATATATATATATATATAAAACAACTGGTTGAGAAATGTAAATGTTGTAATGTATAACAGTAAACTTACCTGACTGTCAAAGCTGGCCAATGAGAATAGTCCTGTAACTCCCGGCCAATGAAGAAGAAGCACTGTGAGCTCCGCCCCTTAGTTAATAGCCAATGAGTAAGCAGCTCTTTCACACCCGCCCACTTGCTATGTTTGTTCCAGTACTTCAAACAAAAATTGAAGAGCGAAACTAAACAAAATTATTTTTATACATTTCATGTTTGATTTTTGTTTTGGTTTGCAGCAATTTAATTCACTTTAAATTAAACCAGTTTTGATTTGTTCTTTTATTTGTTTTAATTAGTTTTTTAACCAAATCTAATTCCATATAATTTGTACTACGACTTTGATAAACAGATTAGGGCTCAAACAATAGTATTTTTGATTAGAACTTCATACTTTAAACCTTGAACAAGGTTTTTTTCTTTAGTCATCCAATTTAAAGAGCAGAATCAGTACAGACTCAATTTAGCCTTTGTACCCTGTTCATTTATCTTAATATAACTATTGACCCATTAATATGTTATTTATGCCCTGCACAATTAGCCTACAGAACTTGGGCTTTCAAATATTAAGAGGGTTTAGGAGCATTTTAATAAAATCTCCTGCAAACGTCAGGATGTAAAAGTGCTTTCCACATGGATTTTTGACCACACTTTGTAAATGATAGATGTTTCTATAGGATGAAATGCTGTTTCAAGCCAACTAGTATTGCACTCATTGCACACAAGCAACCATGATTTAATGTGACAGCTGGATTTAATTTAGTTATGGTCAGCCTCCTTGACCATGCGCAGTGTGAAATTTTTGCTGCCTGCTACATATTGTATATTTTGTAATTGCTTAATAAAAATAAGTGATTGCAGTTGATGTATTGCTTTCACATGCACTTTGGTATGTTATGGTGTTACGAGATTCATATAAGCCATACTTCCATGTTTAAAGGCATGTTTCCGGTACTTTGCACTATGTACTATCAACTTTGTGTAATATCTCAATGCAGTCACATTCCACTGTGGAAAAAAAGTGACTTTCATCTCCTGGGGCTCAAAAGGTCAAAGGAGCACACAATAAACCCTTCTCTTGTAGCTTTCAAGGATTGTGACAAACTGCACCTTTGTTGGTCGATCGGGGCCTCAGCTGAAGCCAGGCTGTAAGGGATCGTGTTGGCTTTAGACTTCCAAATGCCTTGTCATCCTTTAAATGGCTTTTGCTTTATTTTACCCTTTGACCTCTTGGCTGGCAGAAAGGAGCAAGCTTGAAAACAGAGATACATGATACATTGGTGAGCTGGAACAACTGAGTCTCCAGAAATGCTCATCTTGCAATAAAGAACAGTTTTTTTGTTGTTGTTTTTTGTAGAAAGTGATGTAAGATGTAAGATTTGAGATATGAACAAATTATTTTGATGGTGTTCTGCTGCTCTCTTTTAGTGTGTTTCTTTTATTTTTAAATATATTGTGAGTTTTTGTTTATACATTCTTGATTAATTATTATGTTTTATATTATTTTCTCAGGAGAAAATATGCAAAAGTGATTGATCTTTTTAATGCCTCATTCTTTCTTTTGAATGTAATTACTTTGGAGAATTATAGTAAACAACAACCATTTCAACAGGACAGCTGCAAGCATTTCTATTATTTAAGCTGGCAAGCTAAGTAATAGAATAAGGCTGGTAACTAAAATTGTTGCATCTTTCTATCCACTGAGAGTTTAGATTTATTTCCTTACCAGCTTATGTGGGCTTTATGGTTACACAGCCATGATGGCTTTCATTCTCTGTGTGGTACTCACACTACAATTTTCTAAACTGTCAGCCATAAAAAAAAGCAAACAGATGTCATATCAGATGTCCTAAATGCAGCTCCATTTGCTGGTCTGAGCTGAAATTGGAATGTCATTTACTGATGGATTTCTGTGCCTTCTATCATTAAATGCAACTCATTGATTGACTTGAGATGTGCTGCGTAAGCAATCAATCCCAAGGGTACATGCTGTAGTGTGTCTATGGAAACGATGAGCAGTTGGGGTCCACTTGAATTGTTTTGAGGCATGTGACGATTGCCTTCCAGCCCAACCGCCCACACAACCCCAATACCGCCCACCTCCCCGCCCCTCCCGAGGTCCTATCCCCATGGTCCTTGACCTTGGCCAATCAGCCCCTAGCATACAACCTTCACTAAACGAGGGTTACTGTGTTCCAATATCACTACTGAAGCTCTCAGGCCAGTGGGTCACAGGATCAACATTAATGCTCACCAGTATTAATGAGTGACCTTCGGAAAATGGGAGTGAGGGGTTGGAAAAAGCTTGGGGCAGAGGGGGAGTAGAAGGGAGTGAGGTAGACAGGGCATAGAGAATAGAGCCGGGAACCTGTTTGGCTGAGATAACGGCGATAGTCATGAAAATATATCCATCACATGGTAGCTAAGCCCCCGGCTGGCATTGTGCACCAGTGCAGCTCTGATGACTCGAAGTGTAGAAGCTAGCCAATCTATGGAAGTAGGGGTGGGGAGTTGAAAACAGAGGAATATTGGAGTGAGAGATGGAGGAACTTGGGCCACAGGGACACACCATTGCTTATTCAAAAGGGTGCAAATCGTTTAAGATAGAAGTGCACCAATCTTTTCTCCCATGGGATGCAGTGCATGTAAGATTTCTAATTTAGCCAGCTGAGGAGGCATGGTGAGGCATGCAGCAGGACTGCTGTGGCGTGATGAAAAGGAAAGGAAGGGAAATACACAATTGAAGAGGTTTGGGCCAGATCCCCCTGTTAAACATTGATAGACATGAACTCCATGTGGCGATCTTTATTTAAATTATAGTTACAATTTTATTTAAACTATTTAAAGCAGTAAGACTCTTTGAAAATATATTATAACTGCTTAAGTGTTTTACACTCTTTAAAATTTTAAAGTTTATAAACATCAACATATTATTATTTTTATTTAATTGTCCAAGCACACATTAGCCCTTTCATGTCTTGCCTTACCTTTGTATGCATCCTGCAGCATATTATTCAGCCATCACTAATTAATAGTAAATGAAAGTACACTATTGGGAAAAAATAAATCTATAACCAACAGGTTCCTCTGTTGTCCCTCTTAAATGTCCAACATAGAACTATATACCAGTGTTCCAAGGATCCAATTGGTGTTATGTACAAATGGTTACTATGAACTCTTAACTCAGAAATTATAAATCTAACGCTTGCAAACCCAATATGGGACAATTTGATTTACCCATGAGGTCACAAGAGAAAATTAAATATCCTATTTTATTTCATTCATTTATTTTCAATAGTTTCAATAATTGACATAATAAATTCAATAATTTACAGTTTAAATTCTAACCTGATGTCTAGTGGGAACTTGATCAATGTAGGATGGGCATCTTCAGAATTAGTGAAATGTGATGGACAGATAGTGGGTGACTCATAAGTAATAGCAAGAACAGCACATACTCAGGGCATGCCACCAAACACACTCATGGGTGTGATTATACGCATGGCCACATAATCTTCATCCATTTCAAAACTAGGATGCTGAAAATTACCAATCTTTCGAGTCTATGTGATGCTGTCAATGAAATCAAAGATGCTTTCTATGAACAGCTCCTGGACCTTTAGATGAAATTCCCAGACATGACCAAGACTGTTGACTGCAATAAAATTGAAGGCTCCATGGCAACGTCATCGCAATGGCAATCTATGAGACCTGGAAATTGTTCACATGTATGTCAAGGAGACTAAAAGTTTTTCAACAATGGTGCCTGAGATGAATTCTCCTGTCTCCTACCAGGACCAGGATACCAGGACCAGTTTCTGAATGATCTTCAGGAAGCAATCAAGGATGCACGGATTGATTTAGGGACACCAGAATACAGCAGACGTCATTTTTACCAGCCGGATCCGGCAGGTTTTGAAGAATAAAGGACTTCATACTAAATATTGATGGTTGTTTAGCAATGTAACTGAATAACAGATTGTTCTTATTGTCTTAACTGTCATCATATGAAACATTTGAAAATGTCATTAAAACAATTAATTTAATGTTTGTCTCAATACTTTTGCAAACCACTGTATAAATTATAAATTCTGGCCAGTTTGGAAAGCCCCATGTTAAATTTTGACAGAGCCATTAAATAACTCTCTTTCTTAAGAGTGTGTATGAACAACATAGAGTGGTACAGTACCTCGGCATACCAATAATAATTTTACTCTTTGACTTTTTTTTAAACATACTTATATACTGTCACAAAACTGCTTTAGGAAAATGTGTAAATTTTTGCCAAAATTATGTATAAATCTATTTTCTTTTATTTACCCTTAAAAACATGTTGAAGAGTTCAAGCATTTGCCTAAATATGATATAATTGCTAGCTTGCTGGATGTGTGCCTTTATTATGCTTGTCATGTTGAGATCAAGATTTTGTACCATAGCAAAAAGGACATATGTTTAATAGATTTAGTTCATAAATGATACAAATAGCAGATGTCAAATTATCCATCATGCACATGTGAAATTGCTGTGGCAAGTTATAATAGATGAATTCTATTAAACATCACGAAGAAAAAAATAATTAATTAAAAATTAATCAGCAGTTATACTGTACTTACCAACCCTGTAAAAGTGTAAAATGACCAGTTTTGTAAAAAAGCATAACATTTACTTCAGGTGATAACAGAGAGAAAGAATGATATGATTATGAAAGTGATAACATTTTCTCTAACCTAAACATATGTCACACATAATATGTCACTATTTTTTTTCCATATGTAGATTAGTTCTGATGTAGATAATATTAATCAGAGACAATTTAGAGATGACACTAAAACTGTTGGGTATTTTGTCTAGTTTATAATAAATACAATGATTTTAATAATCTATAAATGTTATTTAAGCTTTTAAAATAGAAGAAATGATCAGTTCCTATTAAAATAATGTTTAATAAAATATCGTCATCGTGCAAACACAACAAAATTACAATTTGTATCAAAGTCCAGCTCTGCCATTTATGTACAAGATGTTTATATCTACAAAATAATAAGAAATATAAAAAATATAAAATATAATAATGAGTGCAGAATCTTAGGAATTTAATAACAGATGAGAACAATAACATATAGATTCAGTTACCAATAGAGTATAAGCAAAAAACAATCTTGCAGGCATAATATCTATTATGATGTACTTCATATAGGGTTGCTAACAAACTACCATGTTAAAAAATGAGTGAAAACTGAATTTGATGCTACTTTTTTTTAAATGTCAAAAATGAAATAATTTTAACAATGAAAAAATATGTGACAAATTATTTTATTTTTTGCAAATTTGTCACACTTAAATGATTCAGATTATCAAACAAATTTTATTATTACAAAATGATAACCTGAGTAAATACCAAATGCAGTTTTAAAATTATATTTTCAATTACAGTATTAATAGAAAAAAAAAAGCTTTCCAAACCTCCTCCTGGTCCTATTTGAACAAAAAAAAAAAAAGAAATCCCCCCACTCCCACCTCCACACTAAATAATTAATTAACTGTGATTAGCCACATTTTTTTTTTAGAAAGCTGAGTTTAATTTCACTTGCCACACCCAGGCCTAATTATATAGCCAGCCATGTTGAATCAAATACTTCAAAAGCAAAACACCAGAACAACATCTAAAGAACTGCAGACTAAAGAACCCAGAACAACATCTAAAGAACTGCAGACCTTACTTGGCACAGTTAAGTTCAGTGTTTATGATTCAACAATAAGAAAAAAACTGGGCAAAAATGGCATCCATGGGAGAGTTCCAAAGGGAATTCCACTGCTGACCAAAAAAAAAAAGAGACAAAGGCTCATTCTGAACCTGGATGACTTGCCATAATTGATGGAACCATGAATTCTGTGCTTTACCAAAATTCCTGAAGGAATATATTTGCCTATCAGTTTGAGACCTCAAGCTCACTTGGGTTATGCAGCAAGACAATGGTCCAAAACACAATGCTGAATGGCAATAAAATTTTATAAAATTGGGTTTTGGGTTACCTAGCCAAAGTCTGGACTTAAATCTGATTGAGATCCTTAAATAGGTGTGGCTGAATTAAAACAATTATGCAAAGAAGAGCGGGCAAAAATTCCTCCACAGTGATGTGAACGACTCATTCCCAGTTATTGCAAATGCTTGATTACAGGTGTTGCCTTCAAGGATGGCACAACCAATTATTAGGTTTAGGGGCAATTACTTTTTCACATACATCCAGGGAGCTTTGAAAAACTTTTTCCCCTTAACAAATAAAATAAAATGAAATCATCATTTAAGAAACTGCATTTTATATGTACTTGGTTATCTTTGTGTAATATTAAACACACTGCTGCCACACATTTGGCTGCTTCAGATGTAAAATATTAAAAAGCAACTGTATTTTGACATAAATGATCAGGATATCAATATTATGTCATCATATCACCCAGCCGTAATGATGACACAATTGACTTTAATGTGCTGCCCTTAATTGCCCTCTTTCAATTTTTATGCTTTTAATTCCATGTCCATCCCCAGATGCTCCCATCCATCCTGAAGACAGATGCTCCATGTGCACTTTAAACTGAAGTACAGTATACATTATTCATATTGCAGCAGAAAAAAATCTTTGTAGTAAATGTTTCAGCACCAGCAAATGTCAACACATATGGACAGGGAAACGGATCTGGCGGCATATATACCGGGCCACATTTGATTAGGTGGAGCAAAGTGTTTGGCTTGAGTCACAGTCCTGTTGTCTGTTTCACACCCTGTGTGTTTCAGCCTCTGTATGATATGACAGGTGTTGGCCATTTTGATATGCAGAGCACATGGAAATTTTAACTCAAATAGAAAATCCATGGCATAAATGTCAAAATGTGAAAGATGCCCTAGGAAAAGATTCAAATGAATAGTGGATGTCACCTCAAATAAAGTTTGTTGCAATTTTATGTAAGAAGCATGCATTGTTTGTGTTGCAGCCATTTGTGAAACAGAAGGCAACATCGATGCATTGAGTCAAAACCTCAAATAGAGTTTTGTATTAAATCAGTCAACTATCATAGAATCACGTATTTATACCGACAACCTACATGAACCACTTTTAGAAATACAGCACTGTTTCATATATTGAGCCATAAGTACAGAAATGAAGCTCTGTGCAAAAAAGAAAAAATCATCTTAAAAACCTCCAATAGGCATTCAGCAGCACTGAGATTATAGCTCTGTTGCTAGCTAACGCTAAATAATAAAAAGAAAAATCGAAACATCCTTTCACATTTTGGAACAGCTAATGTAATATTAAGTGTCTGTCATGCAATGATATGCTTATCGGCCATCTTCGACACACTGACCATGAGAGAAACACAAAAATGATAAAAGAACAAGAGCCCTTTAACATGTTTTAGTGAAACCCAGGGAAACAAAGGGAGGAAGTTGTATAGATAACAAGCCGAGAGGCTAAGTAGACTAAGTAGAATTTTTAATACTAAATAAACTGGACATTTCTGGTACAGGGGTGGTAGCACACCCATATAGTGAAATAATACTCCTACCAAAATCTGATTGTCCATTCAGTTAATAAATCTTAATCCATGCTCGGATCCTAAAACGTTAACCTATTTTTTAGCAGCTTAAGTGTTGTAGGAATAGGAATGTACATACACTACCAGTCAAATTATGAAATTTGATGACAGCTTTGATGACAGCTTTGATGACAGCTTGGCACACTCATGGCTTTCTCTCACCAGATTCACGAGGTAGTCACCTGGAATGGCTGTACAGTAGTTCAGATTAGAGCCCACAAATTGAAAATAATTCAGATCAGGGCCCACAAATATGCTTCTTGGGGTTCAAGTGGCAGACATATTTCAACGTTCTCTGTTCAGAGGGGACTGCATGAGTCAAGCCATTACTTGGAAGAATAACAAGCAGAAGAGACGTTCTTAGGCCAACAAACAGAAGGAATGGGCATTAGGTCAGCCCTTTGTTCTGATGAGCCTACTGTAAATTGGAGATTTTTTGTTCTAACTGCCATGTCTTTACACATAGTTCTTCAAGGAGCAGGAAGGTTGTTCTAACATCTTGGAGAACTAACCACAGATATTCTGTGCATCTAGGCTTCCTCAAATACTTCTGTCTCTTCATATAACTCCCAGACAGACTCAATGATGTTTATATCAGGGTTCTGTTGGGGCCAGACCATCATTTTCAGGACATGCTGTTCTTCTCCTTGTTCTTCCCTATGATTAATAGTTCTTAATGACATTTCCTGTATGTTCTACTGTAGGTCACTGTTATGCTGCAGAATTCATTTGGGGCCAATTAGACGCCTCACTGATGGTACTGTATGATGGACAAGTGTCTGCCTGTATTTATCAGCATTGAGGTCAACAATAATAGTGACCAATTCTTCAACTCCATTTGTAGAAATGCATCCCACAACTTGAAAGGAACCTCCACTATGCTTCACTGTTGCCTACAAACACTTTTTATTGTACTGCCCTCCAGCAAAACAACCTCTTTTCAAAGTCTTTTTTTACAGCCTAATATTTAAAGTCTTTTCTCATCAGTCCAAAGCACCTGTTGACATTTTTATCTCAGTTTTTATGTTTTAATGCAGTTGCTCAGCCTTGTTTCCATGTTGGAGGTATGGGTTCTGGGACACCATTTATCAATGAAGACCACTTCTGGCCAGACTTCTCTGGACAGTAGATGGGAGTACCTGGGTCCCACTTGTTTCCACCATTTCGTTGCTGATGGAACTGGTGGACATCTTCTAATGTTGAGAGAAAGTAGACATGATGTGTTTTTCATCTCCTATATTAAATGTCCTTGGCCAACAACTACGCCTACATGCTTTGTCAAAATAGCTTGAACAGCACATCTTGAAACCTGACTCTGCCATGAAATTGTTGTCTGGGAGAGACCTTGCTGATGCAGTATAACTACCTTGTATCTTGTTGCTGTGCTCAGTCTTGCCATGGTGTACAACCTATGACATGAAAGCATCTTCCACAACCTCACCTTAGTAGCAGGGTCTGGCTGTTCCTCACCCAGTTTTAAGCCTCCTACACAACTGTTTCTGTTTCAGTTAATGACTGCATTTCAACCTACAGTACATGATGATCTGTACAGAAATTGATGATCATACACCTGACTCTGATCCTACAAAATCCCTGACTTTGTGCAAGTGTGCGAGTATAAGAATTGATGTCAGTTGGATGCCAATATACATTTACTTGTACGGTAAGGTACAATAATAAGTTGTGAACTCAAATGCATAATGCATAATTATTCTGTCTGTAGATTGTGGGGTGACAGGCACACCGTGTGAGGTTTACATACTTAACACAAAATTGTCCCTTGTGGTTATATTCTAATATTCTCACAAGTACAGTATTCCCCTTTGCAATATGTTAACAAAGATTTACAAGTTATTATAAAAAAATATATATCTTTGCCATTTTTATGTAAAAACTGTAGAAGTGATAAAAACCTTGATTAATTGAGAACTTACAAGAGATAACTTATATTGAAGATATCTAATGACCTGAGATGTTATCTGTCCTTCATAATTGAAAAAACATCCCTCCCTAAGGGTGTTTAAAAAATTGCCTATTGAAATATAAAAATATACAGTCATAAACTCACTCAAAATATTATGATCATTCTATACTTTGTTGTCAAGTTTAAGCTTTGTCACATGTGCTTGGGGCAGTCACTCCATCGGAGATTTTTCACGTTGGGTTGAAATGTGTGAAAAAGTGAGTGATGAATCGCCTTACTATTTAGTATGTTCACATAAATCAGCATGGTCTGAACAATATTCATTTATTTTCTATACCGTTTATCCTGTACAAGGTCACGGGGAAGCCTGGAGCCTTTTCCCGGGAGATTTTACGCATGAGCCAGGGCACACTCTTGGACAGGGTGCAAATCTATCGCAGGGATCGATCCATCACACACAATACACTGGGCACTATTTGGAAATGCCAATTAGTTTACTTTCCTTGTTTTTGGACAGTATTTTTAAAGCAGTATATAAAGTACAAGCATCCAGAAACAACATAATTGCATACACAAAAAAGTAAACATTCCATTTTCCATTCATGCATGTATGTATGTATGTATGTATTTAAATTTTCTCATTGCTTGCACATACATTGGAGCTGTTCTGCCAAAGCGTGTGTGTATGTATGGTCAGGGCCCCTAAATAGAGCAACACACATGGCACTAATTTACACCTGTGATTGGAAGGCACACAAAATCACGGCCGCAGGTAATTGCCCAAGGGTTAGGAGCCTACATCTAACAGAATAATTAATCAGCCTTTTGTGCACTTTTTGTAGAGTGTATTTGAATGTGAGGTTAAAGTGCACACTGTGTATTAAATTTATGTGCAAATAGATTACGTGCAAAAGGCAGCTTAATTATTCTTGAAATGGGCACAAACAGCTTAACATTTTCCTTGAATCCCTCTCAAAAGTCAGCATTGTCATGTCCAGTGACAAAATAAAAAGTAAAGTAATCTGTCTAGAGAGTGTTTGCAGACACATGACTACAACAATGTCAGTCACAACACTGGATGGAAGAAGTACCTGTAACCAACATTAAGCTATTACTGTATGTGTTTTTGTTCATAATTATGGTTGAGGGGTATTTCAGAGCAAAAAAAAGTCACATTGAAAAAAGAGTAACCTAGTGAATCCACCGATTATTTTCATATGCCGTATGTTGTTATGAACTTTGCAACTTATTCAAAAAAGAAACAAGAATTTAAAAAATGATGAAGGAGGTAATAAGAATATTAATTTGCAGAGGTTTGATTTGTTATAGGTGTTTGCATGGTGGTTTAATGGTTGGAACTCTCCTTTTCGATTCCTACCACGGTGTCTGCGTGCATAGAGTTTGCATGTTCTCCCTGTTCTTGGTGGGTTTCTTCTTGGTACTCCAGTTTCCTCCCACAGTCCAAAGACATGCAGATTATTCTAATTGGTGTTCCCAAATTACCCCCATTGGTGTGTGAATGAGTGTGTCAGTGTTTGAGTTATGCCCTAAGCCATTATGTGATTACCTCAGATGGTGTACAAATATGTGATTCCTCCTGGATTTGGTGGTGTTTGCTAAACCTATTCAATGCTTCTGCTGCAAATGAGATGATATGGAACAGGCTGTGCGTTATGCGTCAGAAAATGATGTGCAGGTAACTAATTAAATATGCTGGGTAATCACCATAACTACATATAATAACTACCATTTTTCTTACCCAGTGATTGTAGCACAATACCTGACATGTCTTATTCCAGTGCCAAGAACCCAGCTCTCTGCTATTCTACCAGTACATGTCTCCGCTGAAATATTACATGCAGTTCAAAGCCACTTGCTCTGAGGGAGTTTGACAGAACAGAGAGGAACAGGTGTGCTGCTAACCATCCTGCCCGTGTCCATTTAGGAAAGGTACGAGAGTTGACAGAACCTCACCTAAAGCATTAATGAACTTTCAAGGTGATCTGTTTCATTTAGCTTTGCTGTAGTGTAGAATAATTACAAGTGTGTCTGCATCTTTGCACTTGGCCTACAGACGTGTATAATTTGAATAAAACCATGTAGCATTACATTACACACGCCCAGTGAGGTGTACTGTAAATGCCTTATTGTTATCTGCGAACAGGATGTTTTTTTTTTAAAAAAGGAAGACTTCCGTGCTTAAGTGGGTTACGTCCAATTACTGTACATATTCATATCTAAATATAAGACAACATTTCTATCTCTCTCTCCTTCTTGCCTGTCTCCCTCTGCTCATAATGTCAGAGTTTTTCCCCTCCTCCCTCAATCACTCTCAGTGCATAAACAGAGCCTGCAGTCAGAGTATTCTCTGATCAAAGGGACAAATCTATCCCTGAGCAATCAGGTTGCTGAGCTAGCCGTGGCTGCTGACAACTCGCTGGCTCTTTGATCAGAAATACATCATCTTCTGCAGCATTGCCTGGCTTTGTCTGGGGCCAGGAAATAGGGGAAGTGATAGCTCGCACTTGGTTCTCTTCCATGCTCTCTACTGCTCTTGTCAGCCAAGATGAAAGCTAGTCCAATTACAAGTGAAAATAACCCCCTGAAAATCAGCACGCTTGGGGAGTAGCCACATCTCTGCGTTAGCACTGAAACCCCCATGAAAAAAGGCTGTATATAACAGAGTTGAAAATCGCCCTAATTTTTTTTCCACGATCTTCAAAATTGGTCTTATATCGAAATACCATTGTTTGCCAGAGCAATCTTAGGCAATATAAGCCTTGCGTGAACTTTTTGGTTTCTCTGTGTCCTTTTTGAAACTGTGTTTTTGAACCTGGCATGTCAGCTCACACAAATATTTTATCATTCCCCCTACCAGCCAGGCTGTGCACCCGTTTTAGCTCAGGAAAAGCAACAAGCTGGAGGCAGCTCGCACGTTTTGTAATCTTTTATCCTTCAGCTGATGGAATACACATCATGCCCTTCATCACATCAGTGCTCCTGATGAGATAAAAACATTCAGTCTCGCTCATTCCACACCTTGAGAGTCTTAAGAGTCTCAGCATCATCACCTGCTATGACCTCAAAGACAAACCTGGACTGAAGATGAAGTGCAGCTCACTGTGTTTCTATTCTTTCACTAAAGCCTTTCATTTCAGGTCATGAATTAAAATTCAAGAAAATTAATTTTTGCTAAAAAGTTGTATTTACACTTTTGACATCACATTGATACAATGGGTAGTTTTAATGTCACACATTTCCCAGTTCCCCAGTTTGATCCTGAGCTTCGGTTACCATGTGTGTTTTTCTTTGTTAGAATGAATTTTGGAAAATGTAGATGTGCAAAAAAAGTAATAGCCAAATATTTCAAGTGTTTATTTCTTGATGATGGCTTATAGCTAATGAAAACCCCATAAAACTGTATGTATGTAGTATTTTTCTTCTTTCATTTTGATGGAGTAATGTCAAATCACCATAGCTGCTCAAAGCAACAGAAATAAACTAAATAAAACTTTAAATGATTTATACTGTTGCTCTAGAGTTAGTTGTTTGAGAAAATATACATCGCTGATCCAAGTTAGCTATCTGATGAATGTGCCTGAGTTGAAAATGATGTAATCCTGACTGACTGGCAAATCAGCTAAAGATGTAACGCAACATTATATTTTACTGGACGTTGTTTGTCTGATTTTTTAAACCTGTACAAATTCCACATATCTGATGTGATATTTAAACCTTACTTTGCTGTGAGCTCAGTGCTTGTTGAAGTGCTGCCTGGTTGTCTTGGAGTACTATTTTCACTTTTTTTTTTTTTTAAAGCACAGCACAAGGTGTAGGATGTCATTAATTTGGTTTAAAGTTTGTCTTGCCTTACTTTTTTTTTTTGTTTCCTTTTCTGTGAACTGCTGACATATTTCTTCCCAATATTTCTCCTAAATTCAAAATAGAACTATTCTTGTTTATAGTGTATATTTAAAGGAAATGGCAACATAAAAACACAACAAAATAACCCAAGATCATGCAGTATTTGCAGAGCTTTAATACCTCAAATAAAACAAAATGCAAATAGTTTGTTAACAAATTCTGTTAATGCTATGGCTAAAATACTTTGGCATGCTCTCAACCATTTTTTACATTGCTGTTGGGTAACTTTATACCACTTTTTTTTGTTTTTTTGCAAAAAAAGGTTTGTGACCATCCATTTTCCTCTTGATTACCTTGCAGAAGACCATTCCAGCAGTGGTCTCTTATTTTTTCCAGCGCTGTATACATACATATTGTGTGTGTGTGTGTGTATATATATATATACACACACTACTCACAATAAGTTAGGGATATTGTGAGAGACTTAGTGGATGTCATACATGGAGGTCAGTGGCAGGCAGTCAGATGTTGCTCGTGAACTTGGTGTGTCTCAAAGTGTCAGCATCAGCAGACTTGCATCAAGACACAGAACTACTGGCAGAGTTCGTGACAGACCCAGGAGTGGAACCCCACGAGTGACAGACCGCAACGATGACCAGTACCCAAGGACCTATGCACTCAGACATTGTTATGCAACTGCTACACAGCTGCAGGCCTGTTTACGAGATGCGAGGGGTACTGGGTTTCCAGACAAACCATTCTCAACCGACTCCACCACTTTGGCTTGAATGCCACACGACCATTGCAGGTGACTCCACTGACACCAAGACACCGCCGTGAACGTTTGCAGTGGGCACAAGACCATGTGACCT
>JAQMYJ010000005.1:18198441-18220678 GCA_030014305.1 Clarias laeviceps
AATTATCTGGTGGTTAATTGAGTGCTGGCTGTGTGTTCTCTGTACTTGAATGATTTATCTGATCTCTAAGGTTACTTGGCAAAAGTATGTTCACGTTTTCCATCTCCAGTTCTAACCAATGAATGAGTTTCATGAGAATCTTTTCAGCCCTACAGGCCCTCATCTAACATTTTCACTTTTTTCTATTTAATTGTATGCTGTATGAAAATAAAACAAATCAAACAGCAAGAAAACAAAACATAGCAATTTTTCTATTTATCAAATAAACTAATGTGTAAAACACATTTTTTAACAAAGCAGTTTTAAAGAAGGGACTGTGAAATTTAAAATCCTTCCATACCTATAAAAACATTTGGTCCTTACTATGATACAGTATTGTGCAAAAATCTTGAGGCATTCCTCATTTCTTCATATTTCGTTTACAAATATCCAGACATTCTCATATTTTTAAGCAGTAGTTCTCCAGGCTTCCTGATGGACTGTTTTGGCTCTCATTTTCAGTCCAGGCCCTGTACCTGAGCAGTTTTTTTTTTTGAGCCATGCAGTGACACATGAATTATTCAAGCATAAAAAAAACATCTAACTTAAGGCATGAACCAGTGCGAAACAGGTGTAGATGATGACAAACGATCAGGCTGGTGATTAGTATACTGGTGATGCTGGATGCTGAGCGGTTGGATCAGACGAGAGGGGAAATGAGGTTACTGGTGTGGTTGTTACATAAACAACAGATTTTAAATTTGTATCCTGAGGCACTTTGCAGCCGGTCACAATAAAACATTCGTTCTTATTTATTTTATTTAATCTATATAATTTAATTGAATATGAATAAATAGCTCAAGGATTGTGAACTTCAAAGCCTTTGTGACAAACTGAAACAGAAAACTCAGACTGGGACTAATAACACCAGCATTAAAAACCTTAACCAGCCCCTGTTAAATGTGCCCCTGACTTTTAAATAGTTTGCATTTTAACGAATGTTTGGCTGATGTACTTAAATCTCTTACTTGGCCCTCTAATTGTAAGCTCTCTGAGCTATGGAACATTAACATGTTTCCCATGGCTTTGCTTCTTGAGGATGACATCATTCTTTTAGGACAGGAAGACAATGTGCATATGTACATGATTGTGGTTGTCTCTTATCTGTGAGTCTGACAGCAAGTGACAACCACTCCTTCATTGAGTTCATTGCTTCCATTGCTTAAAACCGCTGAAATGCAAGGAGGTGGCACTTCAAAGCAGAATGAACACTTGATTACTTCGAAAAAGTAATTGCTTTGCTTAATCTGTTGCTGTTCAATGTCATTCGATTACACTGTTAACCAGAATTAATTGCTGTTCCTACAGCATGGATGCCATTTGCAGAACTATTGCTAAGTGTTCCAGTGAGCAATTAGTAATGTCCTGAATTAAGAAAAACATTTTGTTAAATAATGAAAAAGAAGAATTTGCTAATTTAACCAAAAGTAACCAAATGTTTTGAGTAACCAAAACATAAGTTGTCCAGTGAGCATCTTTCTGAGAGTTTGAGAGACTGAGCTCACCAATCCTGTTAACGCTATAATCAGCACTTTTCTGTCTGTGGTGAAGTCGTTTTGCCCCTTGTAAAAGGCAGCTAACTCAAGGCCCTGTTCTTCTGCATCTGGTTATGTTAAGAGTAGGGTGTCTCACTAAATGTCAGGGACGTATCCAGTTAGCTGCCGTTGGGGCCTTGTAAAAATGCCTCTCAGGATGTTGAAAATAATGACCATCACTGGTGGAAACAGCATTCCAAATCCTTTTCTTATGTGCTTGGGCAAGCACTAATGACATCTTTAACGGGAAGGAGAAGTTGTCCGCTCTGGATAATCTCATGTGAGATGGCATGGTCCGAGCATGCACTCAGAGCTCCAGCCACCTAATATGAATCCGCTCCCAGTGTTTCTTCTAAACCATTATCAGAAAGCAAAGAGCAGAGCAAAAGTGAATTAATGGCTAGGAGATTTATTTGTTTGGTGTAATATGGACTGTAAAACAGTAAGAGCTCTGCCGGCCCTCGCAGGTCTGTTGCCCCTGGGGTACAATCAAATGCTGGCAGTAAATCAATAGAGCTGAATGGGGTTTTTATAACCAGAGTTTAACACCATGCTCTAAGTGCTCCAGGTGGCAGGTCATTTGTTCATTAGGGTGACTTATCACAATAAACACTGGCAACTCTGATTGGGCAAGTTGCGGTGGGCTGAAGGAAAAAACAAAGAATCGGAAAAAATTGAGAGGAAAAAAAATCTCTGGTGGATGAATGTGGACCAAATAAGACAAGGCTGAGGCAAGATTAAAAACTGCAATCAGTTTTGTGATAGGAGTGGCTTCAGACCTGTTGACCCTGTCATAGCCTGGACCTCTGTCTGTGAACACTGATGGACAATCAGTCTCTAACGTGGAGCATAGTTATTACTTACTCAAGTGAACAGTAGGATTTTAATGGATGTGAATATAACCATAATTTTCAGAGATCCAGATGAAAGGTAAAAGAAAAGATGTCCCGTGTCGGAAGAGGTAGCGGTTTAAGGGCTGTCTATATGAACATCTAAAAGAAACACGAAAAGCTGACTGTCTTGCTCATGGAAATATCTTATTTTGTAGAATTCTGAAAACACCAGTCAAATGAGTGGATTTACAAACATTTTTAAAGTGTCAGAAGGTGAGTCTCAGAGTGCCACTGGCTGCCTTTCAGACTCAGCACTCATGTTTTCAGAATGCACTCGAATGATCTTGTGAATGGCCCAAAGTGCACACGGAGATTGAAAAATGGCTAAATTTCCCCTGCCTTTGAGATTCTGTCCCCAGCAATGGGAGAATTCAGGGTCACTGATTCATGTCGCTCATGTCTCTGTCTTGACTTTCAACAAAAGAAAAAGTCTCATTTCCAAGCTCTGTTTTTTTTTTCAAATCTCCCACCTCAGCGGTATGTATCAGGGTTATGAAAAAGCCATGCTCAATTATTTCACCAAGGCTGGTATTTCAGAACGGTCTGCAGCCCATCGCTGTGGTGCTTTATAAGGATGATAAAAGGCTGCTTCTTGCCAGTGCTGGATTTTTACAAAGGTCACTCTTAATGGATGTGTTTCTACAGATTTGAGAGAGCGCTGCTCTGCAACATTTATGAGATGCCCGCCTTAGCCGGAGCCCATGTTTGGACGTGTTAAGAACTTCAAACCTCATGCTGATTCTCTCAGGACTTCTTGTTTGTCACTCTCCAGCACTGCACAATCAGAATTCACTTTTTATTTGCCTCATCCTTATCGTCGCCAAACCTTTCTTTGTGAAGATAACTGAAAATGTACCAGCTGTTGGATTTAAACTTATTTTTTTTAAAGAATGCTTGTTGTCTTTTCAGGAAAGAGTAATTTACCTGTCAAAGGAATGATATAGCATTGTGTGTGTAAATTTCTGTTTAAGCCCCAGCGTCAATAATGCAACAGATTTCCCATGCTGGGTGCTTTTCTGCATTCTCTTCCTCCAGAGTGCAATCTGTGCAAGGATTTGATGATAAGAATTGCAGACAGTAAAAGCCATTAATGCCTGCTGCTAGTGAAGTAGCCAGCAGAGCATGATTTTCCCAATCAGTGCAAACAGACCAGAACATGAGCAAAGCAAACTTTTTTTTTTTCCGAAAAATTGATGGGAACAAAACAGATATAATGTTTTGCACATCTGTTTTGTTTTATTCGGCTGTATTTATGTGTTTTAATCACTGATGGTGTTAATCTTAAGGATGGGTTTCACCTGTGCAAGGGTGCAATCACATACCATAACATTATGGATGGTAATAAACTGCGTTCAATTATTCGTTTCCCCTATACTTTATTTCTCTTTAATCTACTTGGGCCTCAAATACAAATGGATCCATATGTTTATATAAATAATATTTGTTCCATCTTGGCCCAGTTACAGCCGTTATCTCGAACGATACATTTTTGTAACACACAAGTATTTAAATTGCTATCAGGGTGCATTGTGTGAAATGGAGGCTTACACAGCATGTTGTAATTACACAGGAAAACAACTGTCCATTTGCACTGTCTAATTTTCTTTTTCAATTACACTCTTAAGGTTTTGTAATTATGCTCCATACTCATAAGCTATCATTAGGCAAGCATTTCAAATGGCCTTCAATTAATGAGCCCATAAACAGGGAGGTAAATAAATGAAAGTCCAAACTTCTCAGCATTAGAAATCAGACTAGTCAAAGCATTTGTTTACCCCAGTGATTCCTGCCAACCGGCTACCGATTCATTATCATGATTAAGAAGCCTGCCGTGAGAAACCAAAATGGCTAACCCCCATATCTTCCTAAGCCCCTTTTAAAGATGCATAATCCAAGAGTGAATAATACATCTGGCTGTGATGAATTAATGACAGGCAGTAACTAATGAATTATGCATGATGAGTTACCTTGCAATCAAAAGACAGACTAGCGAGGTCGAGAAAGAGTGAAGGGCCAGTGCTGAGCATGTTTCCAGCTGTAGAAGTGAAGCGCTCTGCTTGAATGTGCATTCGTCTTTTAGGGACAGGTGGAAATGCACTAGACGTGATTACACAGCCAAGGTACTGTATGGTGTGGCTTTGGAAAGTGTTATGTGCTAATTATGTATTGGAGAGTTTTGGGGGAAAAAAGAAATATTACTTGAAATATTCCATCTCATCTGCTAATTATCTGGGTAGTCTAATTATCTGAATCTAAATGTTGCACTTAACACCTGGTAAATGTTTTTTTTCTTTTCTTTTTTTTTTATCTCGACTTCCACTTCATATGAAATGCATTGCACACACACACACACACACACACACACACACACACTAAAAAAATCCATATGAATTTTTAGGGACCGGGTCTAAGGTGAAACGGACTGTAGGGAGAGATACTGTAGTGAACTCGTGTCATGTTGATTCACACACACATCACTCAGACTGGTCTTTGACAGTGGTCTTTACTGCTCTTATTTGTTATGTGAGGCCACTGCGCCTTCCTTTAGCAGCCTAATGAGCGCATAATTGACAGCTCCTGTCTCTGCACTCAGTGGGACTCCTCCCTCTGTAGCATCCTGTGGGCAGCAAAGTCTTCCTCCTTCACCCACTCATCTTTTCCCCCCACAGGCTCCATACTGATCAGTAACCCACACACACACACACACACACACACACACACACACACACACACACACACACTCAAGCCAAACAAGAGTTGCTCTGGCTTCCTTTACCTGGTCCTCTTTTGGTCTGTTGTACTGCTGTGAATAGTGAGAGCATCGCCTCGTAGCCTTTCACTCAATGTCTGGGAAATAATGAGGTGACAGATCTTGCTCTGTCTCTTTTTTACTCTCTCATTCTTTTGCGTTTGCTCTCTCTCTCTCCCCTCTTTTTCTTCCCTGGCTTTTTCTCCGCCTTGCTCCCCGTACCCTTTCCTTCCTCTTTTATGTTACCAGTTTCTGTGCATCAGCAACTCTCTGCAGGTTTGTTATGGAGCAGGGGGTATTAGATAAGGCTGATGTTCTTTGTAAAGGTTATCCTGTAATGGATAAAGGATGCTTATCCAGCCCTTTTATTTATCTTATTGCCTGCATGACCAATGGCTGCCTGATACCAGAGACTTTTCCAAAGGTGCACATAAATTGACTTTTTAAACAGTACCCTTATTTAATAAAATTCCTTCATTCTAGACACGTAGATAATTGAAGAGATAACACACCTGTGCATTTTGGCTGTTTGATTTACACTGATTATTCATGTGTAAGTATTATATGCATGTTAGTATAGATTCTGCATACTGTAGATGCACCTTTTATGTAAATACATTCTAAACTAAGATTTGAAAAAGTGATGGGAACATTTCAGCCAGATCAAATATCTCTAACTGGTGATGGAATGAGCTATCAAAATACATGACACACTGTTTACAAATTTACAGACAAGAAATTCCAACCAAAGGCTTTTCAATGCTAAACAGAACTAAAGACACATTTTATTTAGTAAAAACTAACAGTGATCATTATAATGATTAAAAAAAAACTAATAATTTATTCATTCATCCTAAGTAACTGCTTAAAGTGTTCCAGAACACTAGATTTGAGGTATGAATACACTCCCCAAAGGCAGGATTTTAGTTTGATGGTATTCTTAATTCCTGACCTAGTAAAATAGCATGAAGATACAGTACGTATATATGTTTTTGATAGGAACTACAAAACACTTCTCACATTATGATATTTGCAAAATGCTGTTAATGTAAAAGTAATGTGTGTCTTTGCACAGACATGATCATGAGGTCAGGGTCAAACCAGGGAGTGTGGAGCTGTGAGGCAGCAACTCTACCTGCTACAGCACTGTGCTACAAAATAAAATCTTAAAAGGTTAAACAGCCAAATCAACATAGTACACAACAACAAACTGTAATAAAAGAACTACTGTATTATTTTTTGTCATGAGCAGATAAAAAAAATTAAAATGTAGCCACTCACCTTAAAATGTTAAAGATCAAAAATTAGGTTTGAGATGCGAAACTTTAAGGTCATGTCTTTTTGAATCGCAGACTTTCATATGTTAAGGACATTCTTGTTGAGGATATACTTGAGAAGCTGGGGAGCAGTAAAAAAAAAAAAGTGTTCCCTTAGCCATGTAAAGATTTACTCAGGGTGAAAATAAATCACTTTGCCCTAAAAATGGCTATTACACCCATACTTACCACTTCTCACTGATGCAATTACAAGATAAATGACTTTATAAATTGTGTCATTGTAGTGTATAAAGGCCCTGGAATTACCTTGAAATTATGTGCAGTGAGAGTGCACAGGGGAGTTGAGCACATTAACAAGTGCGAAAGCCCTTCAAATACACATATTAACAAGAGCATTATAGTTTCAAATTATGTTCAATTATTTAATATCATTTATTTGGTCTCTTGATCTTAACTTTTCAAGTAATTTAAAAGTCTATATGCAAGTTAAATTTCTCTCTCTCTCTCTCTCTCTCTCTCTCTCTCTCGCTCTCTCACTGTCATTACAGCTCCCTTAGACCGAGCTCTCCCATATTTGAATGAAAAGCAGCCATTTAAAATTTGCTGCAAAGCGTGGCACTCTGAGAGTGTACAACATTGACAAGCTGCCAGCACCATCCACACATGACTGAGAGCTGCGCAACCCCCCGGGCTCCTCTTGTGGAAATTATGAATATAAAGTTATGCATTACGGATCCAGTGGTGAATTTATTCATTCCCTTTAGCAGAAGTCGGAAATGTAGCCGAGCCAAATCAATGAAATATAGTTTATCACTGTCAGCGTAATCATTTGCTAATGGCTATTATCAATTGTAGGCCCACAGCGTGCTCTCCGTGCTGGACTGCAATTAAAACCAACAACTATTGAAGGTGTTTCAGTGTTGGATCCCATGTTTATACATTGATTATTCACCATGTGGTGGATTGAATATTTATGGCGTCATTTTTCTTTTTTTAATTTGTCACTTTGTAGAGGTTAGCGAAGTGGTTTAGACCTTGTGGGTGCGTTTCAGCACACAACAAATACTCAAGGTTATTGGGAAATAGGTTAAATTCTATTTTATGTTCTGTTTTTCCTCTCTGCCTCTTGGATATAACGGTAATATGATAACGGTTTAGTCTTTGAGTGCTAGCATGGCAGACTTGTTGTGGCAAACACTGCTTAAGACTGCATCCATTAGCCACACTTTTCCCCTCCAGCATCAGGACAGAGAAAAGAAGATATTTGTGTTCATGGTGGTGGAAGGTCCACCTTGAGATTCTAAACTTATTTATTCATTTGTTCTTCTGGTGCTGCATCAACATCTATGTGCCGGCGGACATGCGAGCTGGAGGAGCATGGAATTATTTATCATTTATTCATAACGCCCTGGAGTGGTCAATGCTGGTCCAAAGCTTATTTTTGTGTTACTGTCACAATTTCAGCCATATCTTTAAAAGCTAGTGAAAGTAAAGTTTCAGGGGTTTTGTAAAGCAGGGCACATTGTTTCCAGAACCGTTATAATGGACATGAGCTAAAACAGTGTGCACAGATTCATTTCTTTTCAGGTCAAGCCGAGAGCATCCATAATGCAAAAGTCACCAGGCTTAGTTTTTTACTAATGTTATTTATTTGCTTGCTGGTGCCTATAGCAACTGAATAACTATGGCAAGTTGTTAGAATTCTTTAGAATATACTTTTTATAATATAATAAATTATTCAGTTTCAGCTTCTGAACTTAAAAGAGACTTAATGCTTTAGTAGATTATCAAGTTATTCTTACAGTAAGTACCCTTAAAATTACATATTTTACAGAAATTTGAAAAACAAGCAAACTGTAGACATCTGTTACACATTTTTACTTTTTTTGTAACATTTTTACTGTTACAGCAGTTTAATACCTTTATTATTAAATAAATGCATAACCAGGCCGGCACGGTGGTGTAGTGGTTAGCACTGTCGTCTTGCACCTCCAGGGTCCGGGTTCGATTCCCAGCCAGGCTCGATTCTCGTCTCTGTGTGCATGGAGTTTGCATGTTCTCCCCGTGTTTGGTGGGTTTCCTCCGGGCACTCCGGTTTCCTCCCACAGTCCAAAGATATGCAGGTTAGGCTAATTGGCGTTCCCAAATTGCCCATAGTGTGTGAGTGTCCTGTGATGAATTGGCACCCTGTCCAGGGTGTACCCTGCCTCGTGCCCTAAGCCTCCTGGGATAGGCTCCAGGTGCCCATGACCCTGAATACAGGATAAAGTAGTACAGAAGATAAATGCATAACCTAAACATTTAAATAAATACATAACTTTATATGCAGTAATTTTAAAAAATCTGTTTAAGTGTAATGATATACAGTAGAAGTCGATACAAAACTATCAGCTCAGTGGGATGTAGTGTATACAGCATTCACCTGCACCTTTTCCGTGCATGACTGCCACTCTGTATCGATTGTGATGTTAGATCAGCGTCTAAGGAGCAAGAATATCAGCAGTAGGTCTATCTGCACAGCAGGGATCTGCCTATATAAACCACATGACCATTTCATTGATCAGTCACCTTTTTCACTCATGGCTTTCATAAATTGTTGCGTTTTTTTTATTATTTTTTTTAGATTGGCTAGAGGCTTTTCAAAGTTAGCCACAGCCTTTCATGACAAGGTGAACGCCAGGGTGTCAGAACCCACCAGCAGGGAGTCACAGGTGTCAATTCCTGTGCAACATATCGACAATTAAGACCCGTTTGCTTGGCTGAGGAGCAAGATGAGAGATGACAGGGCCTTGACTTTGATCTTGACCCTGAAACCTCATCTTGGAAATATGTAATTCGGGCCCTCGCGAGATTTGCTAAGAAGCTGATCTGCTAGCTTGCAACATCAGTCCGTCCATCAACCCTGAAGCAGGATGCAGGGAGCATTTATTTTCCTTTGGCAATTGGTGTGGTGGTTTCCAACAGCACGAAAATGCAATTTTCACTGAATTCTTTCATTCAGTAACCTAGATGGACCTCCTTCAGTCTGTGTGCTTCTGGACTTTAAGAGTTTCCAACAGAAGAAGTGGAACATACTCTGGCCCGTGTAGATTGATAAACAGTACATTGTTGTAGACATACAGGCTAGGCTATTTCATGCTGCTCCATTATTCCACAACTGCACAATGGTTAAGGTTCACCTGGGTGGAAAATAGCCAGAACAGAGAGAAGACACACACACACTTATACAAGAACTGTTCAAATAAGCGTTAAAAAATAAGAACAAAATTGCAGTGTTTTACAAGTTAAACCTCATTTCCTTGCAATTACCAAAATCATTTTGGCATGATAGAAATCTTTCCTTTTCCATAGCCTAGGACTATATAGCACACATTATCAGGTCTACCTATTTAACAGCTAAGGACTATTATTAAAAAGGATAAAGTCTCAATAGTAAAAAGAAACACTAATTTATTCATATATTTTGACATCTGTTAATTACTATTAATGACATTTATCTATATACAGTATATTCTTTGCCTGATTATAAGGAATAATCCTATACATACCTTAACAAACAGACCTTTAACAAAGATAAATACAAGTATTCAGGGAGAATGAATCATTCAAACTGTCAGTAGGTGGTGCTCTTAGGGTAGGAGATGCTCTGGTTGTATTGTGTGTGATGCTCTCATTGTGTGCATGTGTGCGCATGCATGTGTGTCAGTCACAGAGTTCAAGTGTGTGAGAAAGGCTAGAGCGCAGAGGTGTGCCACCCTCCACCATTATTTCCCTTCATGGAAAGTGAGCTTACTGTTGACACACCTGACACACCTACCCTTAAAATATAAGCAACACTCTTATAAGTGTAGTTTGCTGCCTAGCATCTGTAAATTATTTACCAGAATCTTTATAAATTTATCATAAGAGAAACTTTTTTCTTCCTCTTTACTCTTGATAATGAGGCCGGTTTGGTCAATATTTTTTTAAGGTAAATCTTAAATTAAATTTGTGTTTTACTTTTCGGTTTTTGCACAATAAAATATTTAAGCCACTACACAGGCACTACACATTTATTATCCTGTATTTTTCATTATTTGCTGTAAAATTAGAGCACTGCACTAAAAAAAAACAAAAAGAAAAAAAAACTTTGCGACTCAGGTGACTAATTTAGCAAGAGAAGTAGGATTTTATACTGTATTTATTTATTTATTTATTTATTATTATTATTATAATTAGTTATTATAGTTTGACTGGTCATGTAAAGTTGATTCCTTTTATTGTTTTTATTTTAATTGAAATAAAAATGATAATAAACAAGATGGCCAATAAATAATGTAATTTCCAAAATAGACAAATTGACAAATTACAAATAATTTGTTACTAGAAGTCTAATGACTTCCAAATTTATAATAAGGAAGTCATTAGGCTTCAAGTGATTCCCTGGCTTCAAAGATTTTGAGACACCCTGCAATGAACATTATAACAATCCAACAAAAAGTCTCTTAATAGCTTGCTTACTACATGTTTTAATACACCAAAGTGATGCTAAAATGCAATCAGGCATATGACCAAGATTAGATTTAAAATTTGCATTTTGGTTGACTCAGCACAGTTCTGTTGGTTCTGCTGAATTAAGTGCCATAATAATATGATGGACTACAGCTTGAAAAGATCTGCATTAGAGGTCTAACGGCTCTCTTAAAAGGGTCAGCAGTCTGCTCTTCATTTACTGGAGGCCGTGCTATAGGTGTACATTCATTTCTTTTCAACCTTATGTAAGACTTTCCACATTTATAAAATGAAATAGCGTGCACAGGACTATCTACTTACTCATGGACATTGGACGCGTTGGGTCTCATTCCTCATTTTCCCACCACACAATAGAAATCAATGCAAAAGTAATTCACTCATTCATTTCCAAAGTGAAATCCCACTGTTTAAGCCGATTTGTGAATTGTCTGATAAATGATTGGTTTTCACATTACCTTAGAGTTTATAAGCTCAGGTGGAATTCCGATTTGGACACTTTCCCTGCGGTTAATAGGCCTTCTATATGACCATCAGTCTTGGCTGACAGATTACATTGATTGGAGGGCAGACTAAATCAGAGCTTGGAATTACAGTCTATTCTAACTGAAACAGCCATGAAATGTACAGAAAAAAACCCACACAGATCAAATACATACTTTTCATTTCAGTGATTTTCAGATTGACATAAGCTTTCTGAATAATCAGGACCACCTTAAACCATCCATGTTTCAGTCAATGGCTTATTTGTAACTGCGGTACTTATAATAAAAGATGTTAAACTGTCATCTTTACCAGTAAAGAGGATAGTCCTGCTAATGATGAATCAGGAGCATGACATCACTGGTATGCTCTCATCCCTACTCAGGCATTACTCTAATTCCCAGCTTTCAATGAACAGGCCGATCTTTGAGTGTATTGCAGTTCACCCCGTTCAGCAGTGTAGATGCAGCATGTAAGGGTGTTTAACACTTCTATATTAATAAAAAGGAAAAAAGTCTTGTTTCTGACACATGCTACAGCTGCTGTATGAGCAAGGTATTGGCTGATGAAATCACCCACCTCAGGCAGCAAGCACACTTCCATGGTTTAAATAGAGACAGGTTTTATACAACTGACTGCTGTCTTCACACAAACTGCACATGACATCACCTCCTAACAAGTGTGCGTCTGACTCATTTGGTGCTCTTCCGCTCTCTCCAGCACACACACACGGAGAGAACACAGGAAGGTCAGGAGCACAACTCATGTTCCTGCGTGTATGTAATTATTATATGCCACAGTTCCTGAATATTTATTCAACATCAAAAGAGTTTTCAAAGAATTAGAATTTTGGCAAGATTTTGGGAAACATGTTTGTTACTAGCCAGCTGAGGCATCCTTAGAGTATTTAAACCTGTGACTTTTCCTTAATTATCTGTCAGCAAATCATTAAAACATGTGCTTGCAACCATAGCTTTAGTCAATGCATTCCTCATGGGGGATTGATGACAGCGTGCATGGATGACTACTATCCTTGAGTCACACGTGCGTTAACCACACATGTGTCAATGTAGTCATCCTGCCATGCATCTCATGCTCACTGGCTACAGTAAAGTACCTAAAGAGGAAGAGGAGGATGCTGAAGAGAAGAAAGAGGATGAGCGAGATTGCGATTGCTCAGCTGCTCTGCATGAACTGATAACATCAGAGCTCTTTGCTGAGTGCTCAGCATGACATCATCTGGACCCTTTGGCAGCTCAGCTTACAAGAGAGAAAACGAGATAGAGTGAGAGGCTGAGAGAGAGAGTGAGAGAGACCGCGAGTGTTTAAGCACCAAGCTGCCCCAAGGCAGACTGTGTTGAGGAAACATGAGAAATGGCTCCACCATCCAAATATGAGTGCGACAGGTTCACACGCAGGTCAGCTCCGTATCCTCGATCTGGGAAGCTTTGTAATGTAAGTCACCTCTCTGCAGACTAGTGAGGAGACTGAGTCCATTTTTCACACAAATCATCAAGCACATCAAAGAGGCTATCACCAAAGCAATACCATAAGAGAACACGGTAAAAAGCTTTTAGTTTATGTCACCTCATGAAAACACTCAATCTCCCACATATATTTTACTCTGAGTAGCATTATCGTGTTAAGTAGCCGCATTTATTTGCAACCCTCTTTTGACAAATTTCAGCAAAAATCAGTAGATCTCATAGTATTTTCTGATGATGTCTGAAAGTCCAGCGTGTCTGGAGCGGATTAAGTGACCCCGGTCCATGAAGATGAATGAGAGGATGATGTAATCTCATGCACTGGGATCCGGGATGATACATCCAGTGTCTCTGGCACTGACATGACAGTGATGACAGAAGCCTATTTAGTAAACAAATATGTGTGTCAAGGGCCGCTAAGACTGTTTTATGGCACGATGAAGCATCCCGTGCACTGTGTATCCGCGAATCACCAGATGAAGTGGGAAACAGCGATCGCCACAATCATGCTGTTTGTCAACAATCAGTGTATAAATCTCAGCCCAGTGAGCCTGCAGATCATCTGTATTCAGTCCATTAAATCTCAATTTTCTTTTAGAATTCATATAACTTCTAGGGATGGGTAAAAACCAAATCATTCATCTGTTACTATATGTATCTTAAAATTTGGGTTTGCTAACAAATTTGTATTATGTTCAGTGGTACCTCCACATGTGACATCGCCTTAAGGACTAGAAATTTGCCCTGGCATATACGCAACCAACACGCTACTTCCATTTGAACATACATCCAGTTGCGTTTTTTGCATTATGTGGACGTTTTAGTGAAGACACCATACTGTATGTCTCCAGAATGTTATCAAGGACGCTGCTAGAATAAAACGGAGCAGCTGGTGCCAAGAGGAATCATAAATTAAGGTTAAGTGAGGTCTAATTATAGCATCTTTTACTTCATTTACATGTCTTTTCTAAATGTTTTGATTGTTTTTCTATATGCAAAAATGTAATTATAGTGCTGGAAAATGAATTGGTAATATTTTTGGACGGCTGGAACGGATTATCCGCATGTACATTATTACTTATGGGAAAATGTGTTTCGCAATAAGGAATGTTACCTTAAGAACTCGATACAGATTTAATTTGTTTGATGAGGTTCCACTGTATTAGGATTTACACCCAATTTGTTACTAGTTAAATAAGTTAAAAATAAGAAAGGAAAACAAGCTGAAAACTTAGATCCAAAGATTAAGCCAATGTTAAGCATAAGATTTAAAGTAAATGCTGGCATTTAAACTTACTGTAAGTTATGAGCAATTAACTTAATAGTGATAGAGTGTAGATACAAAAAAATACACATTGAATAGTAAATAATATGCATGAGGTACAAAAGTTTACATCAGTAGAAAACTGTATCAAGTTTTGGAATTCAATTTGAATTTAAACTAGACTTTCTTGAAAAGAAAAAAATCCTCATGTTTCCAGAAATGGGGAAGGTGTGAAGGTGGTTCAGCACATACTGTATGAACAGCATGGCCCTGTTTTTGGAAGCGCTGCCCTATTATATCTTGCCTTCTTTCCCCTTTTTTTGAGGACCAGTGCCAGCAGGCAGCAGCTGGAAAAACAGTGGCAGCTGAGGGATTAAGGCGGCACATTGTTAACTAAAATGCATACTGCCATCCAGCACCTCTTAAGCTGATCCTAGATCTGCCACCCCAACCCCCCAACTTTTTTCCCCTCCTGCCCACTGCTGCAGGCTATTCTACATGGTGGAGAGCATGTATGCCTTGACTGACATGCTCTGTGTTATTTGTGGAGCAGATGCAGCCTCTTGTCCTCTGCGGAAAATCAGATCTCAAACAGTGAGGCCTATGTTTGCTGTGTCCCTTTCTGCTGCATCATTGTGCACACCAAATACCATTGTCCACCCAAAGAGGATTAGCAGTAAGCTTAAAAACCCTCCAGTCTGAGCTCCAGACATGTTCAATAGCCTACCTCATTTTGTCAAAGTCAAACTATATAACTTTATTTTCATATTATTTTTGAATATAGTTAGGAAAAACTCGGTTGGGGCCTTGTTTGGAGCATTATGAGATTATTTGTTGTTTGGTCTGGAGATAATTAAGGCAGCACTCTAAAGCATTAACTCTAAAGTCCACTCAATGCTTGATGACAGTGATTAACCCTCATTAATTATCGCCCCCCACATTGTTTTGATGAATGATGTGTTTGCCCAAGCCTGACTTTGTTTTGATAACTCAAGCCATGTAAATGCCTGAGCTGAGGGCACTGTCTCAAGGTGATAGCACAGTGAGCAAGTCAATTCAGCTTTGTACTCATGACTGCAGCAAACCACTGCCAGACAGAATGTGCAGCCTGATGACATCACTGCATTACCAGGCAAGGACATAGTGGTTTCAATAGGCTGTTTTCTGTTGCTGTGGGAAGGGCTCAACCATTCGCCTATGGATTTTTCCCCTCCCTGATTTCTTCTCCTCCTCAATGTATGCATCACAGATTCCATGAGAGAACTGGAGCTTGGCTTCCATAGTATTTGCCAAAAGCAACACAGTCTGATCAGTCACGGCCTGTTCTCATGTGGGTGTGCATGGTTTAGGGTTGTTTTTGCTTGCTCACTCTGTGCAGATTGGCAGAATTGTGAGTTACCATTGAGTTTGATACTGGGCATGTGTCTCACTGTGGTTTACAGGCTTTTCCAAGTATCTACTTTCAAATACAGTTATGTTTGCCAGATGGATCTTGTTGGCTTGTTAAATAAACAGCAGCTGAGGAAATCCTGGATGTCCAACAGTGTGCAAAATAAATTAAGCAGACCGTATAGGAACACTGCATCGGTGTGGAACTGCTGACTTCACTGGCTCTGCTAGTATGTCCAGGTCTCACCTCACATACACAATGCATGAATTAGTCCAGCCATAAATCAGTAGCCATTTGGCTCAATACACATACTGCCATGAGCCTGAAGATCCATACCTTCCTAGTGATGTCTCCCTTTCAAGAGCACAGTCCCCGGGTACACATTTTAAGAGCTTGGAGCAGGTAGGAAGCTCCCAGTTGAGGGGATAAAAAGACAGGAGTTCAATAGGTCAGGCATATATATTATTTTTCTGCTAGACGTACACATAGAAAGTGTCAAAACACTGTCTCTAAATGACAAGAAGAAGTGAGCGCTTCAACGGGTAGTACTTTGAGACAAAGGTCAGACCTGAAGGTACCATCTCCGGATCAATGTACAGTATGGACCAATTGTGCACAGTCCCAGATGAATAAAAAGGAAAATCAAGATAAAAGAAACAAGTAGACACTACAGTGTTTGCCCTCTAATGTTAGCTGACCCACTGGGATAACAATCCTAACAGCATTTCCATTTTATTTCGCACAAACACCAAATGTCAAACCCTAGAGTGATTCATGTGGCTTGAAAATCCCGGTGTATGTCTGGTTTTGAATCTACAGGAATAGCTGTCAATTATGATGACACCCACCTGACATCCCACCTGGGGAGTTGTGCACTCAGGACACATTGACTACACAAAATAGAAGTGTTTTTTTTTTTTTATTCAAACTGGCTATGGAGCAGTCTCTCTTTCCAGTTATGATCAGCTAATATGAATATAAATCCCTTTATTGTCATTGTAAAAAGTACCAAATTTTCTATGATGTTTAGTCACTATCTATTTATGATCAGCAATTTTACTTAATATTTAATAGTGTCTAAATGGAGGCACGGTGGCTTAGTGGTTAGCACTGTCACCTTGAACGTCGAGGGTCCGGGTTCAAATCCCACCTCTGGGTCTCTGTGCATGGAGTTTGCATGTTCTACCCATGCTTAGTGGGTTTCCTTTGCATACTCTGGTTTCCTCCCACAGTCCAAAGGCATGCAGATTAGGCTAATTAGCATTCCCAAATTGCCTGGAATGTGTGAATGTTGACTGGAGGTCCTATCACAGTAATAAAAATGGGAATAAATACAATGGTCACCATTAGCCTCCAGGGTCCATAGTTGCACTACAGAGGTTCCTATATGGATAAATGTATTGTCTAAATCGAACATATTTAGCTTCAGATATTTTTTCTCAAACAGATCACTGACAAGAATGAGCAGTTAAAAAGGCCCTAATTCAATTAGTGTAATTCAATTGTATACAGAATCCACTGAAACCTTTTCCCTGTTCATTAATTTCCTCTTTCACATATCCATACTAAGCTTATAATGTAATCTGAAAAATATATTTTCACAATACATGAAAAAATATTTCCAGTGAAATAGTTAAGACTAATACTGATATCGGTATAAATATATTAACTATATTAAATAAATAAAACGAATACCCCATAATACACCAGCAACCATCCAGAGATTTATGAATTCACAAACACCTCAATTGGCCACTGTTGCTGTGATTGACATAATGATCTGATCTGGGTATGGAGGTTTTTTATTTAAATAACAGCATGACAATTCTGACGAATGAGAATGGTAGCATCATGGTATGTGGATTTTTTTTTTCTGGGGAAAAAAGAGGATTGTATAGGATTGTTATTTCTGAGATTATCTAGAAATACTGAAGCAGCACCTGAAGACATCAGCCAGAAAGTTAAAATGGTCACAACTAGGACTAGCAGGAAAGTGATTCTACACAAACTCATTAATTGTAACTAAATGGCTGAAAGACATCACAGTGAGAATATACCTAATCAAAAGAAGCAATAGAAAAATGCTCAGTACTCCAGACAGCCTGCTTCATGTCTGAAACCCTGATCTCTCAGGAACTCCTTGAATAGCTCAAATGTTGGGAAATACAGTAACTTATTTAGGACTGCAAAGGGGAAGGGGCAATACCCATAACTCCCAGCAGAGTTCCTATAATGTGCAAGTGGTGTTTGTGAATGATTGTGTGTACAGTTCCCATAGACAGATGTGTCTCGTCCACAAGTTGGTTAAAGTTTTTAACAATCAGGTTCTACTTACTTAATGTTCACAGGAATGACTGCAGTGGACTCCGAGCCACCTCAGCTAGGATTGTCACTGACATACAATCTTTTTTAAAAGGTTTGCACCATTCAAATGCTTTATGTGGCTAAGAGTCTCATCACCTTGCTCCGCTTGAAGTCTTCTATAAATGTCAATCGGTTTTTATGCCTTCATTCATGAGAAATTTAATGTCTCACAAGTTCGACTTGAATGCCCCTCATAGTAAATAAAAACTAAAATAAATGTCTTTTAGCTCCTATTTTAAAATGACCTCATATGGAAATAAAGTAGATATTAATTGCCCTAAAACAGGAAGTAATTAAGAGGTGAGAGAGAGAGAGAGAGAAAGGCCACACCAGAGAGCATGGGCGGTTTTTACTCTCTCAATTTTTGCATAGCTATTGAATCATAACACACTAATAGTGTCAACACTTTAGAACTAAATCCATACAATAATCTATTGACTCATATTAAATTTTTAGCAAACTTGGACACCAGCACCCCAAACCCAAACATTTTTGCAGTATCATTCTGAATGCTTTCCTTTTATCGCCTCACTTTCACAACGACGGCATTCATCAACTGGATTCAGATCGCTGCTCATTTTGATGTCATATGACAGTTTCATATATCAGAGGCAAATCCATTCATACATCAGCGAGTACACTCAAATCTGTGCTCATTTCTATGCAACTTTGATGAATAAGGGCCATTATGTTTGAATAATCCTTGACATGTTCTGATCCAATAAGTGATTGTTGTATAAGAAATATATGAGATTAAATAGAAGTGGAAAAGGAAACCATAAGGATAATGCAAGAACAGCTACTAAATAACAATTATGACTTCAAAGACAGCTTCTCTGTGGCCTGTTCAAGCTCTACAATACATAGAATAGGCAATCTTTGCTGCTAATGCACCCACAATCATTTTCTCCCATATAATTTGTGGTTCATTCCCCCTTTTCATGCACAAACAAGAGCATAATAAACTTGTCAAGCTGAGTCACTTTAAAAAGAGTCAGTCATTGAGCTTGTTTGCATGAAATAAAGTTTCTGTTACAAGCACTGTTTTAACTGGTGATGCTGAAGATCCTCTAATGTTCCTCACTTTCAGTTCATCCATACTGATAAGACAGTGTGCAGTTGAGGACAAGGTTCACATACAGTACTCCTAGATTAAAATTTTTCTATCTCGGTTTTTCCACAATGTAGCAGCAGGGTGGCATGGTTGTTAGGGTTTGATTCCTGCCTCGTGTCTGTGTGCATTTACAGTAGCTTCTCCCCGTGATTGGTGAGTTTCCTCCAGGTACTCCGGTTTTCTCCTACAGCTCAAAGACAATCAGGTTAGGCTAATTGACATCTCTAAATTATCCGTAGTGTGTGTATGTGTGTGGGAGTGCATGCGATGGATTGGCACCCTGTCCAGGGTGTACCCTGCCTCATGCCATACTGTAAGTATCCTGGGATAGGGTCAGCGACACCGAATACAGAATAAGCGAAGTGAGAGTTAGTGAGAGTGAGTGAGGTTTTTCCACAATTTCACACTTTTTCTGTTGCCATGCATTTGTTTTGCCAATCCCATTAGGACATTATATTTGTTTACATCATATGGTATTTATTTAATGCATTTGCTTTAATGCAGTCAATAAGAATTATAGTTAAAAGTAACTATAAGTAAAAGTTCGGATACACAGAGTTGACTGTCTTTCTAATGTGTTAAAAAAAAATGCCTTCAAAAAAATAAAAAACACACACACACACACACACACACACACACACACACTGAGAAATACACACCCTAACGCACCCACTCCAGATCCACTGATTACTACAAGCTTCACCTGAACATCATCACTCCACTCATATCCATACAACGTTTAAGTTCACTCACCCACTTGCGACCAGTCATTCACCAGTCATTGCCAAGTGTTATTTTCCATGCATGTTAAATCTAGTTTTTACCCAGTGTTTTGTCATGTTGTGCGATTCTGCCTTAGTCCTGTTACGTACTTCTCAGATGTCTCAACCTTGAGCTGAATTATTGCTTGCTTTGCTTTATTTGTTATTAAAATAGAATCAATCTGCACTTGTGTCTGTCCATGTATCCTAACAAACAGTCTGGAAGCTTGCAAAACTTCTGACTAGTCAGTTAAAGATCTAAGATAAAAAGTCTTATCTTATATAACTGGCATTGGGTTAAGAACCTTCATGGGACATACGGTAGGTATGAAACTTCAACTTTTTGGAAGAAATTTGGTTTAAAAAAAAATTCAAGAATGGAAATCAATTAAATGCTTGGTGAAGTTGAATCTTAAAAAACACAGTAGAAATCAAAAGTTTGTTTAATACTAAAAGGTAAGAGCATTTCCTCACATGTAATGTGATGAGAGCACACATAATTGTAACAAAACAGCTGTGTAGTTAGTTAGTGAGCTTAATCGGGAAAAAATAATTATTATTTTTTTAGAGAGCATAAGTTTGGACTTTGAAACAAAGGAAAAAAAGGCATGTGATCTGATGCAGTAAATTATCCAGAGTTACCTGATTTCAGTGTACTGGACACATCAGCGTAAGAAGGGAAGCACATGAAGTAATGAAGCATGGTGGTGGAAGCATCATGTTGGAGGAAGGTAATATAGGACTATCTAACAATGTGAAAGCATACCTCAAGGCATAAGTCAGAAAGATAAAAATTTGTCACAGAAGGGAGGACAATGAATGAAACATCAAAAAGACAACAAAGTGGAAATATGTAAAAAGAAAACAAATACTCACAAACAATATGTAAACCAGTGACTCACTATAACATGATAAAGTAAAGGAAAGCTGAAGTATATCTGTCTCTTAGAGACAGATGTAAAGCTTCAGATATAAAGCTGAAGTACATCTGTCTCTTATTTTAAACTCTTTTGAAAATAAGGTCTTAATGCCTTAACACAGCAAACATATGTTAACATGTGTGGAGTTATAAAAAGGATGTTAGGTTGTATTTAGCTTGGGTAAATGTAAACGTTCGGCCTTGACTGTGATAACGATTGTTGTGTATTAAAAGTGGTGCAGGCATTTGGAAGGGTACAGTATATATTGTATACCATTGGCTAATTCTATTAGTGCTGCTGAGTTTACTCAAAAGACACATTCTCCCACATTCAATTCATCAACAAGACACATCATGCTTTACCGTATGTGACTGCTCTTCAGATCACAGCAATATGATTCATTATAATAAATATAGTTTATTACATGCATTGTAATTTATCAAATTTGCATTATTATTGTCATCAAAATGTAGCCCACCACAGTATTTTGTAACAAGCTGCCTAGTCAGCATCTTTCTGTTGCCATCCCACTCTCGTCTCAGCTACTACAAGGCAATTAATTTTTAACTGAAGTTTAATTCCTGTGTCAAAGGTCGAGAGTAAGGATTTAAATCATATTAAAATTATAATAAATGGAATCAATAGATGTTAAACCATTTTTATCCATCTTTTTAAAGAGATAAATCAGATAAAAATTTCTAGATGTTTACACTGAGAAATTAAAGTACATAGTGTATGCACTTGTAGGATTGCACACTCATCTATACATACTGGAGAATATTGGTTGTCTTGCATATACCCCATATCTAAAATACCCCATGCATTTATATTTCAGTGTTTAGTTCCCTCATAGTTGGATGCATTGACAGCCCACATTTGAAAAATATGCATTTCATTGTTAACACTAGGTTGTTGCTATAAGGTTGATGGAAACAGAAAATATGAGGGGGTGTAGGCCTTCTTCATTAAACATATACTGTAAGTTGATAAACAAAAACAACACCAAAAAAAAAAAAACGGCTTCAGAGGATAAAGCTATTCTATGCTATTGGCATTAGCAAACACAAACTGAGAAACTAACCAGAGATGGAGTTCGTTCCAGTGTTAGCTATCTAAACATGTGCTGTATGTCAAACAATACAGGACATTAAAAAACAGTACAGTGCATTAATTACAACTTAGCAAGAAAAAAGTAGAAACAATAACTAAACAGGAAGTCAACATAATAAATCTTCGGAACTGAAGTCCATGTCAACGTAAGAGGTCCTAAAACATAAATGATAAATCGTGCACAGCCCGTAAGTACTTCTATAGCAGTGGCGGCTACTGGTCTTTCAAATAGGGGAAGCTCATTTTCGGCCTACATCATAAAATTGTCTATTTATTTAAAAGTAAATTCTGCCCTACATTCCTTTTCAAGAAAATGGTCTGTGACCCTGTCGTACCAACTAGGCG
>JAQMYJ010000005.1:18220778-18235908 GCA_030014305.1 Clarias laeviceps
TAATTTGACCATTAATTTTGTGACATTATAGGGGAAGCTGAGCTTCCCTTGCAGTCTTAAAGAAATCGCCACTGTTCTATAGCCTAACCTCCATCCAAGTGAGGCCCAGGACAACAACTGCACCATCGTAGTTCAATTCAACTAATGCTGAGGCAAATAAATCGGCATGTATGTGAGTTGGGATGTGGCCAGGTCTAGAGCTCAGGCCATGGCTGGGGAATTGAAAATTGACTTAACATGGCCTTTGGGCCAACGGTTAGCCTAAGGACTGGGCCAGGATTTAGCATGTGTGCCCAGCTTTGGCTTGGTCTGGGTACAAAATTTAAACTGTTGCAAGCATCAAGACAATGAAGTTAGGGTGCACAGCACTATCAAAACCATGTGAAAGTGCCAGCATGGAGCAAGCTGTATGTGCCAAGTACCAGAGAATTCAACTCATGTGTAAGCCCTGGCTGAGATGATCCAGAGAGTGACACAGGAAGCACGGGTTATGCAGTTGCCGCATACTGTACGTAGCACAGACAGTGCAAGGCGTAGCGCAGATAATGGCTGAGGCTTAACAAGGCATGGTGTGGGCAGCATGGGGCAGTTCCTTGGGACAACATAACATACCTTTGTGGCAGCAGGGCTAACTCTGGGTCAACATGAACGCAGGACTATGGCAAATCTTAAAATGAATAAGATTTAGATAAGATGATTGATGAGATTCATCTTAACCAAACAAGTCAGGGAAATATCCTTCTAAATTAAAAATAAATAAATAAAATAAAATTAATTCACAATGCTGGCCTCTTAAAACAAATATATTCTGTATGAAGGCTTCACTCATTATGCTGTGCTCATGACAGCTTGGCAAACTATCTACAAACATACTATGTGACCAAGCCTGTGATTGGTAGTTATAATAGAGGTATGCCCTAGCTAATTAATCCATTGAAATTTTAATAAAACTATCAATTATGAAAAGTGTTTCTGTCATACAAACTGTTTCTTTTGACCCTGCAGACATTTTTTAATCCACTCTGACATTTAACTTATGATTGTCATGAATACTCAGCTTAACTTTTAACCTTTAACCCAACCGGACCATACAGTATGAGAATATCAAAGGTGATGGAAAACTTGTTTGTATGCCCAAAATCATACGGAAGCTATGGAAGTGCACATTACAAATCAGACCAATGGGCTGTATAATAGAAATTGTCTGGCACAATAAGAAGAAACTAAAAAGCCTTGCACAGGAACTTGGAGAAAATGCCACTCAATTCACTTGGCTTTAACAGTGATCAGTAATTTTAAGAGTAACAAGGTTTTCCTGATTTCATTAAAAAGTCATTTAGCACCTGGAGGCCTCAAGCTCTACTAGAGGATCAATGATGTAATCATGTGAGCAGTGGGTTTATTGGCTAGAAAGGCTAAATCTGTGCAATATCTTTTTTGCTATTTTGACAACCTTTAAACATTAAAGTCCTTGGAGGAAAAAGGATTATATATTCTTCCAGAGGATAGTGATGGATAGATTTGATTATACATAGTAGCACAGATTTTTATGTTGTTTTTTTGGAAAAAAAAATATAGACCCTGAAAGTCATTAAGTAAAAGGCCATCCTGCAGTGATGGCAGCTTGCTCAAATTTGTATATCTGTCATAGATCTCTAATGTTGGATAAAGATTTTCTGTTGATGAAGCAATTCTACAGTATGTCCATTTAGTGCCAAAACCCTAGGATAGCAGCACACTTAAACATCAGGAATAATGAACCTGCTAACGAGAGCATGTGTTTACTTGTAGTGAGAGGTGCAGTAAACATTCCTTTTAAATCAGGCTAATTACAACCCCACTGATTACATGACTAATTTAGAAGGTGTTGTACTGTTTAATCTGTGTGCTTGTTAGTCTGATCATTCACTGGCTTCTTTACCTTTGCGGCCTGTCCTGCAGTGAAGGGAGTAAAAGTGCCAGAATGAACAGTTTGAATAGATTGAAAGTTAACTGGAACTAAATAGAACTTCCACATCTCAAAAGGTCTGCAAAGTTCTGTTTCAAAAGAACTTTGTAGCTGCAACTACTATACCTTAACCATCAAACCATAATGACCACAACATTGCCCCATCTTTTGACTTGTACAACACTATGCACCTGCATGGCCAAAAACAACATTGTCATCCTTGGAGATTCACAAAGAGGTCACACATAGAAGATCAGCCATCCATCCTTCTGAATGCGCCTGCTCTGAAACCCACTTCCATTTTTCTTCATAACAAGGCCTCAGTTGGCCAAGAGGCAGCTGGGAGCCCATGGCAGCAGCTCACTCGCTCATGTCTCTGTCACCTTGAGCCAAGCGCCTGAGGAACCAGTAAACAAACACATTAAAGTGCAGTAGTGACCCATCTGTAGCCATAAAGGGAAGTCCTTCCCCTCTCATGAACCCTTACAATCACAGCCTTGTGAAGGACCTGGGAGGTTAATTATGGATTTGAGACATGGGTCTGAATACTTTGGCTGCAGTCCAAGACTGTCTCTATCTCTATACTCCCCCAACATCTTTGCTGCTGCTGTAGTCGTATAGCTGCCACAATTATGTGCCCATGGATGAGAAGCTCCATTTACTTGCCATGAATTCTATGAATACCAATGGCTATGTTTCAGAAAACACATTACCAAACACAATTAGAGCAGACAATGCCTCTGTAATCTGTGTGGAAGCTAACGTGCATCACTGTAAACACACATTTACTTTTAAATTAAGATGATGTTGTCTCATCAGTTTGGGGCAGGGGATCTGGCTTGCTGTCATATAATACAAGTGTCTTCTTCTGAAGAGCAATTTCCAATTTGCGTAATTGTTTGGCTGCAGCTGTAAAGATAGAAGATGGATATATTCATGTGAAGACAGAAGCTCCCTCCGGTCCTTTTTTTCCCCTATGTAACCGCTCAAGTCATTTCTTTCCTGCTGCACACAAATCCTCTCCACTGATGGATTCTACGTCATGGCTACCAGCTGGCTCAGTCCAGGTTGGCACACAGTGTAAATAATTGCCCAATTTTTTCTCATTCTTCAGACTACACTGCTCCTGAGATGCTTTGAAAAAAATGGTTGATGATGCTACAAGAACTGTTGAATGAGGAGAATGAAAGAGCAAGAACAGCCAGAAAGTAGGACGTAAAGACACTTATGTTATGTAGAGGTGTAAAGAACAATATTTTACTGCAAGGACAGCAGTATTTCCATCAACTACATTTTGATAAATTGTGAGTCATACACGTAATCGTATGAACAGTGGGACCTTGGCATATGAATTCATTCCGTTCCAGAGGCGAGTTCTTAAGTTGAGATTTTGTATTGTGAAACACATTTTCCCATAGGAAATAACATTAATGCAGATAACCTGTTCCAGCTATCCAAAATATTACCAATATTACCAATTTTACTGGCTGCTTTAAAAACGAAACTGAAACTAGACTTCTTTTCCTTCCCTGCTAACATTCTTGGGACCCACAGTGCTATGTCTTCATTAAATCTTGCATAAAATACAAATAACCCACAAAAAAATATGTAAAACTTGCTTCGCTTGGCTTTCCACTAATGTAAACAAGTACACGCAACTTAGCCAGTATTCGTATTGAGTTTGTTCGTTCGCTTGTATGCCGAACATATTTTTTTGCAGAATTTCAGTTCTTAAAGCAAAAATTCATGAGGCGGGGGGTTTGTATGGTGAGGTACCACTGTATATATTATTTTTTAATTATAAGGAGAGTTGTTGTTTTTTTACAGATATTATGAATTATATTTCATGCTGCATAGACTATTGATTATCACTGTTGTTTTGGTGTTATGATAATACAATGAAATATATTGCCACAAAAAGGTGAAGGTAAAAATCTGGCTATAGGTAATGTCAATCAGTTTAAATCCTTTTCCAATGTCTTCATGTAGAAATTAATAACCATCATGCTAAGGTACTATTTTCCTGTTGAAGTATTGTTGAGTGTCTACCAGGATGTTTCAGTAAGAGACCGCAGGTGGAGCACTACAGGGTGCTTGACAAAGTGTTGGTATCAGATTAAGATCTAAGATTAAGATAGATCTAACATATTAAGATAGCCCATGATAACCATGACCCAAATGTTCCCTGTAAATAATTTATGGCAGTCTGATTGGCTGTTTTATGCTCCTTTCAACCCTGGCCTGAATTTGATCCCCAGACATTACGATTGCGAAGCTGTAGGAAATGGTAGCCCTAACAGCACATATATGTCTGGTTAATGTTGTCCCTATATATCAAGTTACATCAGCAAGATGTAGCACGCAGAGTATTTTCTAATTGGGAATATGTTGCAGAGACGTCGGCATTTAATCCCAAATCCCCCCAGACGATGTTTGGACAATGAATCAAAGCTGTAGCGCCCGGCCGCTTTGCAGCTAGACTTTGTTAACTATGACCTTTATTTATTTAGGTCAGACCTTTCAGACAGCAAATATTTTATTATCTAATGTGAAAAACAATACTGACCTCTTAAAATGGCTAATTTCTAATTTCGTGTGTGTATAAGGAAAAGACAAGATTTAAGTTAAGAAACTTTATTGTAAGACCGAATAAAAAACATCAAAAAGATCTCCAGCACAATAAGGAACACAGACACTGTAAGAGTAGACAGAGAAAGAGTAAACAGTAAAGATCACAGTCTGGCCGAGAGAGCACACAGTTTGGATTCGCCTCCTCACAACCTGCAAGAAAAGAAAGAAAAAAAACGATGAGTACACTTTAAGAAAAAAAAAATCACATCACCACTGTAACTCTTTTTTGTTTTAACAGTTTCTTTTATTCAACTCATACTGTATATTTAACTAAATTGTGTAATCATGAACGATTGTAATGGGTTGGTACTCATTTTAGTATTTTCCCTGAATTATCAAACCCAATTCAATTCAGAAAAGGCTATTAATTAGCTAATTAGTTAAATCAGTTGTGCTGGGAGCTGAGAAAAAAATATGTGCAGGGCAGGTGGTCCCCAGCACCAGAGTTAGGAACCACTGACTTGTAAATTTTTCACATACTGTAACTTATCTTTATGTTATTTATTTATTTATTATTATTTTCAACATTGTATATTAATACTAAAGACATTGAAGTATGGCATTATGTAGTCAACTAAAATGTGTTAACAAATTAAAATATTTTTTATATTTTTGATTCTTCAAAGTAGCAACCTTTTGCTTTGATGACAGCTTGGCTAGCTCTTGCCATTCTCTCAGTCACCCTCCTGAGGTAATCACCTGGTCTTGATGGAGGTCACACAGGTGTTGAGAATTTGTTGGCTGATTTTCATGCACTTTTTGTTCCAACTCATTCAAGCCATCTCAATTGGATTAAGATAATTGTAAAGACCATAAGCATCATATACACCCTCACAATCAAGTGCAACCACCTAAAAAACATATATAAGGCAGGTTACAGCCTTTGGCACTCATTTCTGTTCCTTGTTCATTGTTGTAAAGGTCTTGAAGATGCCACCAAAAGTCTTCTAAAACCTGTTTCTCAGGTCACTTCTGATTTAGATGTGGACACCATCCCATAGACTCAGAAGGTAGATATGTGACAGAATGACACATATTTAGATTTTTTTTGTCATCAATTTCTTTGTCCATATCTATTAAAATAATTACTTGAATTTAAAATACATATTTGTAAATTGCTCAACTAAATGAAAAATGACAGTTAATATCATCACTAATGTAACAAAAATTTACAAATCAGTTAATAAAAAAATAAAGAGAAAAGTTAATTTTTTTTATTCATCTTCAAGTGCATTTACACAAATAAACATCAACTATTGTGATGTGATTAACTCTCATGATAATCATGCAAGGTAAGGAAGAGATCAGGATGCGGTTTGACTAATACATACAGTACCTCTGCTGCAGAGGGTAAGTTCATTAAAGTTACCATCTTCAGAATTCACCAATTATTACAGCACCTTAGATTAGTAAAAGCTTCACACAGTTCTGATAGCTGATACAGATTAACATCAACTGCTTGCTGTTGGAGACTGTGCAAATCAGGCCTTCAAGATTGAATCGAACTACTAGTAAAGCAAGTTAAAAAAGGGAATTGCTTGGGCCAAAAAATAATGGACTGGACCATATGATTCCAAATTTGAAGAATCTGGTTCTAACTGCTGTGTCTTTTTGAGACGCAAAGGGGAAACAGATGGTATCTGCTAGTGCGGTTCCCACCGTGAAGCACGTGGGAGGTGGTGTGATGGAGTGTGGGTGTGTTGCTGGTGACAATGTCGGTGAATTATTCAAAATTGTAGGCACACTTAACCACCATGGCTACCACAACATTCTTACAGTGGCATGCCATTCCATCTGGTTTGTGCTTAGAGGGACCATCACTTGTTTTTCAACAAGACAATCCACCTCCCATGTAAGGGCTATTTACCCAAGAAGGAGGGTGAAAGAGTGCTGCATCAGAAGTTCTGATTTCTTATCATTAGTTTTAAGAACTATCAAATTTCTACAATACTTCATGTGTGGTTCAAAATACTAAATAGTTTAAATCAGGACTAGTTCTAGTGGTCATCTGTAAATATTTCCTGAGATTTCAATTGTATGCCACCACCTAATCTCCCTAGAGATTAGCTGTATTCCAATCTTTTGTTGCTTCCACCTAACTGGGACCTGATACAAACTTGCTATAAAGAGGACATGCAATTGAATCAGGGCGTAGGGTGCATTATACTTAATTCCAATGGCACTTAGTGCGGGTTCTGGTCAGGACTCTGTGCAGGCTACTTGAATTATTCCACTCTGACCTTGGCAAGACATGTTTTCATGAGGCATTGTCATGCTGGAACAGTTTTGGGTTTCTCCAGTGAAGGAATATTTACTGCTACAAACTACAAATCTACCATACACAATTGCCTGCTTCCAAATTTGTGGCAACAGTTTGGGCAAGACCCACATATGATCAATGTGATAATAAGTTGTCCTCTAACCTTTGGCTATGTATAGTGTTTTTGTGAGTGAACCCAGAGTACAATGGGGAGAATTCGGAGGAACACACGGAGAACCCAAACCAGCAGACAGGCCAAAAATTCCACTACCTTGCCGTGAACACACATGCATTGCAGACATAAAATTTTTTTTTTTTTAAAAATCAGCAATAGTTAAATAAGGTAACCGGTAACATACCTAGTTATAACAGGCAAGCTGTAAAATTACCTGGAGATTAAAATTCTGAAGTGCTCCTTACTATAATCTAAATTATTAATATAATTTGATTTGGGTGCAAAACATAGTAGGAAGCTCCATTATTTCTAACACTGCAAAGGGGCCTGCTTTAAGCCACACAGAATTGTTAAGGTACTGTAAGTGTCACGGAAACACCAGGCTCCACCCTCAATCTCCGTTCCCAATCACCCGAGTTCTAAACACATGCACACCTGATTCTCATCAACAGCACACCTCAAATACACTGCACTTCCCCTCACTCTACGTCTGACTTCATCTATGAACAACAGACTCCGCCACGTACCTCGTAAACGCTACTCCTTTTTTTGCCTCATCTCGTCTCGTCTCACCTCCTGGTCTGTGATTCCTCAGTGTTCCCAGTGTCTTCTGTTTGTCTCCACTCGTCCACCAGCTCCATCATCACTTCAGTTAAGACTATCCGGTTTACTCATTCAGTGTTTTAATTTTACACTAAGTGTTAATAAAACGCCTGTTCGGGTTCTTGCATGATCTCTGTCTGTTGAGTCTGTACATTCCGTAACAAAAAGTCAGACGCCAACAATGAACCCGACGGGCTCGGATCCAGTACTCGAGCTGGTGGAACGACTTCGCCATCTTTTTTCCACCACGACTCCACTTCCGACAACAACCTCTTCTTCTCCTACTCCTGCCGTTGCTACCAACTGTTCCTAAAAGCCAAAAAAATGTGCATTCCATCAGCCTTCCGTGCGTTTTTTGGGATACAACATCAGTAACAATAGCATCAAAATGGACGAGACGAAGGTGGCAGCCATTCGAACCTGGCCCGTTCCTACCAGCATCAAGCAACTACAGCGCTTCTTGGGGTTCGCTAATTTCTTTGGGAGGTTCATTCGTGGCTACAGCTCTCTAGTCTCTCTACTCACAGACCTCCTGAAAGGTAAACCCAAGACTATTTCCTGGAACCCTGACACTACCCAAGCCATGCAATCTCTCCAAAAGGCATTTACCTCCGCTTCCACCAGGTTCTAAAAGCGGACGCTCTCTCCCGTCTCCATGAATTGGAGGAGACTCAAGCTCCTGAGAACATTACCCGTCCACTTTGTTCATCTCTCCGATTCAGTGGGGTTTAGAGCAACGAATTCAGCAGGACGCAATCACTGAGCCCTGTCCACCCGAATGCCCCGCGAATCAGATTTTCATCCCTACCTCGCAGTGAGATGCCCTCCTCCACCAGACAAACGCTTCTGGTGGCCAAGTATGGCCGAACATGTCAGAAGGTACGTTAGAGGATGCCGGGACTGTGTTGCTACCAAATCCTCCAGACACCTACCAGCAGGAAAACTCTTGCCCCTTCCAGTGGACTTTGTCACTGATCTTCCCTGCTCCGAGGGTCATACATGCATCCTAGTCAAAGTTGACCGATTTTCCAAGTCGTGCCGTTTAGTTCCCTTTACGAGGACTCCCTTCAGCCAAAGAAACGACCGAAAATCTGTTTAACCAGGTTTTTAGGATTTTTGGTATACCCGAGGACATTGTCTCTGATCGAGGACCTCAATTCATTTCCAAGTTCTGGAAGGCCTTCTTCCAACTTCTAGGTGTGACAGTCAGTCTATCTTCTGGCTACCATCCGCAAAGTAATGGACAAACGGAACGCAAGATCCAGGAGATAGGCAGATTTCTCTGTACCTTCTGCCACGATTGCCAGCACTCCTGGAACCAGTTCATCGCCTGGGCCGAGTATGCACAGAATTCCCTCCGCCAACCCACCACAGGACTCACTCCCTTCCAGTGCGTACTCGGCTATCAGCCTCCTCTCTTCCCTTGGAATGGAACCCCATCTGAAGTACCAGCTGTGAATTACTGGTTTCAGGAGAATGAGAGGGTTTGGGACTCAGCTCATCGACAGCTACAGCATGCAGTTCGGAGACAACGCATCGTCGCCGATGTGAGGAGAGCAGATACTCCAACCTTTCATCCAGGACAGCGAGTCTGGCTCTCCACACGGGACATCCGTCTCCGACTGCCCTGCAAGAAGCTGAGTCCGAGATTCATTGGTCCCTTCACCATCCTTTCACAGATCAACCCCGTCACCTATAAGCTAAGTTTACCACGCACCTACAAGATTCACCCTACCTTTCATGTATCACTCCTAAAACCATATCACTCACCCGTTTTCCCTGTGCCCACAGAGCCTGGTCCCGAAGACGAACCTCACCCAGCGTTAGATATGGAGGAGGGAACAATCTACGCATTACGGGAAATCCTGAGTTCCCGTCGTCGAGGTGGTCGGCTTGAATATCTGGTCGATTGGGAGGGGTATGGTCCTGAGGAAAGGAGTTGGGTCCCGCACCAAGACATCCTCGACCCAAGCCTCCTCAGGGACTTCCACCAGCAACATCCTCAAATGCCTGGTCCCAGAGGAAGAGGTCGTCCACCCCGGCGGCGTGTCATGCGGCCCTCAGGAGCGGTCCGTGAAGGGGCGGGTTCTGTCATGGAAACACCAGGCTCCACCCTCAATCTCCATTCTCAATCACCCGACTTCTAATCACATGCACACCTGATTCTCATCACAGCACACCTCAAATACACCGCACTTCCCTCACTCCGTGTCTGACTTCATCTATGGACAACAGACTCCGCCACGTACCTCTTGAACGCTACTCTGTGTCTCGACTCGTCGCTTCTCATCTCACCTCCTATTCCGTGATTCCTCCGTATCCCCTGTGTCTTCTGTTTGTCTCCGCTCATCCACCAGCTCCACCTTCATTTCAGATAAGACGATCCGGTTTAATCCTTTCGTGTTTTCATATTACTCTCTGTGTTAATAAAATGCCCGTTCGGGTTCTTGCACGATCTTTGTTTGTTGAGTCTGTATATTCCGTAACAACATCACACCAGTACTAACCACTTGGAACAAAATGTAAATGTAAATAAAATCAGACAACAACTTATGATAATGAGAATTATTTACCCAGCTGAGAGATCTTCTTTGTCTTGGACAAATACGGGTACTGCACTCGCAGGTCTCTACATAATACAGTAAATCTCTACATAATACATAAGTACTAGTGCTGGTGGCTCAGTGGTAGGCCTCTCTATGTGGAAAGCCCAGGCTCGATTCCCAGCCAATGACCAAACCCTTCAGGGCATCCTTAGTGCCCGTCCCAAGCCTGGATTGAATGGGATAGTTGTATGTCAGGAAGAGAATCAATGACCAAACATCTAAACAACAAATATCAAAAGAGATATCAGTCCGGAGTCCAGCTGCTGTGTGGTGTGGTTATGCATATACTACAGTAACTGAAGACAATAGTGACGGGCCTGTGCAGGGGATTTGTCTTCTGATTGCAAAATTGATTAAAAGTGAAATATCAGTCGGTTTATATTATAATGAGAAAGATAAAATATGCATAGTCACTCACGCACACACAATTAGAAAGTGCTCAGCAACTGTGTCGCCTGTTATTACGGTAGCCATGACAAATGTTATTTATTAATAAACAACCAAAGTCTGGGTTTCAAATGCCTTTTTGCATCCTGTTAATTTGTAATAAATAAATTTTTAAACACACTGGTGTTAAACAGGTCCACACAGGTTTTAAACACAGGTCATGTGGCACGTGAATCCCAAAGTACCTTATTTGTTTATCAGATTCTTGGTTTCTTCAGTACAGGTTTTACACTAATCACGCCATGCTCGTACTGCACTCAGATCGATGCAAATACTAAGCTGCTTTGTGTGGCCCAAGATCTAATTTTACTGATCCCTATGCACACCAGGTGTTTGAATGTGTTATTTGTTTATTCCTGAATTAAAGGGAAAACACCTAGGAGGGGTCATTTGTATAAATCATTAAACCAGCTCGAGATTTAAGGCAGCGAAAAAGTTCCATATTAAAGAGATTTCACCAGATTACAGGTTTAGCTGGAGGGTCAGATTCTCATCACATTTCTTTCTTTTTACTAAGTTTTCCAACAACAAATCAGCGATGAAGAAGTGCGGATTTACAATTCTGTTTTTCACAGGTAGAAGAAAAATATATTCCATGTATGATTATAGAAGGACGGATTGTCTCCAGGTTTATTTATGTTACAAGCTAAATTATGTTTATACTTATTTAATATATAATAATTATTATATCTGCATATATATATAAGCAATAAATACTTAGCATATTGATGTAATGTGGATGGCAACGCATTAGCTAACATTATAAGCAGGCCATTTTTCTCTCTATATAAATAGCCTCAGGTGACAGCAATCCGAGTCCTAGCAGCACAGACACATAACACTTATTAGCAGATTTCCACATTATTTGTTTCTCTTTAACAGTTGTTAATGATTGCGATAATCAATTAAGACAATCAGTAATTAGAACAATTTCTTCTTAAAGCCACTGGAGATGACAAATTAAAACAACTGGCGTTCAACACCAATGAGAAATCTCTTTAAATCTTTCTTAAAATTTATGAAGTTAAATAATTTTTTTTTTTTGTGTGTGAACAGCTAATTAGTTGTAGATCCAAACCTTAAGTCGGTTGCTATAGTATGATGATGATGGCATAAGTGTACACCAAGTTTCATCATGATGGTTCATTTCTTAAAATAATTACAAACCACTAAATTTTGAGCCATGCTTGTTGTTGATCCAACTGACATTTTAGCTAATGCTGCGATATGCTGCTAGGAAGAAGGACCAGGGGCCTGGAGCCTATCCCAGGAGACTTAGGCAATGAGGCGGGGTACACCCTGGAGGACAGAGTGCCAATTCATCGCAGGGCACACACCCATACACACACTCACACATTCATTCACTTGGCCGGAAATTAAACTCGGACCCTGGAGGTGCAACGGCGACAGTGCTAACCGCTACATCACCTTGTCCTCTTACAAATAAGAAAAAATCTGATAGCATTTTTAGTAATAGCATAATTGGATAGAATTGGGATCCTGGCTATTTATCCCAAATTTTCTTTCAATTAAAACTTTGCGATAAGAATATATAGTTCATTTAATAATATGGTCCATTGGCTAATATAAGGCAAACCATTTAGCCAACTTTGTTTTTGATAAGTTTGTTTTGGAGATTATTCACACTAAATTTCATGTTATTTCAAAATGTTTGAAATAACTTAAAATAGATTCGGTTTATTTAAGCGGAAACTGTGGCTTTTGCTCATGAACCTTTAAGGAAGCAAAATAATAATACTAATAAATGTTGTGATATGAAATTAATTAACTTCAGGTCCTACCAGCAACTCTACTTCATCACAATTATTATTTTATTGTAACAGCGTGTTGATAACTTATGCAAATAGTGTATATTTGAGGTGCCGGTAATGTAAAGTGTTCCCTATAGTTTTAAATAGCAAAGACGTTAATTTGAAATTATATTCATTCTTTTTTTCTGTTGAACAAATTTTATGCTGATGATCCTTTTTAGCATATATATGGTAATTTACTTATTACCAATAACCGGTATCAACGAAAGTTAGACAAAAGTGGTAAGAGATATAAAACAATAACAGCAATAATGAAAAAAACATAATTTGCAGCAAAAAACAAAGTCTTTCACAAACTCAAATCCTCTACAGGAATCATCCCCCTCGTCCTGCCTGTCAGCCGTCAGTACCATCTGATCCAGCAGGCAAGAAACTGGACTGATGCCCAGGCTTACTGCCGTGCCAACTATGATGACCTGGCCACTGTTGAAACAACAGATGACATGATGAAACTTAAAAAATTGTCACAGAGCCAACAATTCAGCTCCAATGCTTGGATTGGACTGTACACAGAGAGCAGTAGCTGGCACTGGTCCCTGGGAAATGAACTACTGGGAAGTGTGACGCAGTGGGCTACAGGCGCACCTCGAAATATAAATTTTGAGTGCGTTATTCTAACTTACTATAGTGGTTGGTGGGATATAAAATGTACAAGCCTTCATCCCTTTACATGCTTTGATGGTGAGAACCAACACATTGTTTTCTCTGGTGTTATTATACACGTACAGTCCTGTAAAAAAGTATATATATATATATTTTTTTTTACAGATTTTTTTTGGTCACTCTTAAATGATTCAGATCAACCAAATTCAGATCAAAGATGTTTTTTTTGACAAATGTGAAACAAGCCTTTGTGTTCTTTTTGGTCAGCAGTGGCTTTTGTGAAATGTAACTCAGCATGATGATAATTTTTTTCATGATTTAGCAAGCTGGGTGAGGGCAATTATTTTTCACATAGGGGCCAGGTACAGTGGCGACTGGTGCAAAAATTCAAATGTTTGGGGTGGGGGTGCACAAATAAAATGAAAATTAAACTTTTAATAATTGCCTGTAAATAGCCATTTATCAGGTGATTAAGCATCAAACTTCTCCGCTGAGTGAGAAGTGCTGGAAAAGCACCGAGTGTAAGCTTGGCCGTGATCACATGGCTGCTGCTTAATTAGAAGTTCAGGTCGATCTGGTCCAAGCTCTAACTTTTTTCTTTCTTCGTCTGATCGCCTTGCAGGGGCATTTTAACAAAGAAATTACAGAATTTCCTCTCATATTTAGCTGCTTCCACATCAATCACTATTCAATACATTAACTAACAATTTGCTGATCGTTAATAAGACTTGTTGAGAATGGTCCAATCACATGAGCCCAAATATTTAAAAACAATATTGATTCACTAAGAACAAAAGGTGGAGGGTTCGGGGTGCACAGTGCTGCACCCCAATGATGATTTGAAAAAATCCAATTAGATCTCAACCTCAAATCACATGCTTTTCAAAGATTTACATGCCTACAGAGACACTTGTTTGTCCGGCGCCCTGCATCCACGAACACAAATGAACGTAATACAGTTTCGATTTTTTTTTATTGTAAATAAATTATATTAAGAAATACAGAGGAATATTGTGACTAAATGACTTTATTTCATTGTTAAAATAAATAATTATTATGTTAAACAATTACATGTTAAAGTACCGTAGCATTCTTCTCTGCCTAACTTTAAGGGGGCGGCGCCCCTGCACCCCTTATTGACCGGTCGCCACTGGCCAGGTAGTTTTGGTAGGTTACCTTTGAGTAATATTATTATTAATAAAATTTATGAAAATATTAATTTGGTTGGCAAACCCATCCAGGGATGTTTCATATACAATTATGGCATGTGAGTAGAAAAAGTACTATTTCTTTCATTCTTACAGACAGGTACACTGGCAATAGTAGGTACATTTTGATCAATTCTCCAATGTCCTGGTATGATGCTCAGAGCTACTGCAGACAAAATCACACGGACATGGCCAGCGCGAGAACCTCAGCGGAAAACTCAATTATACTGCAATTGATAGCAGGGTCCCCTTTATATTCTTGGCTTGGACTGTACAGAGCACCCTGGAAGTGGTCAGACAACACCAATATGTCCACCATTCCATGGATGACTAAAAAACCTGATAATGCTCTTGGAAATAAAAACTGTGGTTATTTCTATAATGGTCTGGATGCAGATGCACAGTGCTCAGACATAATGCCTTTCTTCTGTCACAAAAGTGAGTTAAAATCATATCGCTTGTGATATTTATATATGTGTCTTAATGATCAGATTTATTTGTGAGGTATATATCTTTTTTTGCATCCAGTTTTGTATCCAAAAACACAACAGATCATCAAATTGAAAGTCTGTTCCAATCAGGATGTGAATGATCCTACGATAATGGAGGCCATCATGGAGATGTAGTGGGATCCAACCTTCCAAAAAGTTAAACTTTTGTCTAATCAGTCCACAAAATATATTTTACTGTCATTGCATATATCTATATATACACTACCGTTCAAAAGTTTTAGAACACTTTCCATGATGGTTCCTGATTTTTATTTCTTTCTACATTGTAAAGAAATGCTGAAGGCGTCCAAAAAATGCATTAATCT
>JAQMYJ010000005.1:18237380-18255315 GCA_030014305.1 Clarias laeviceps
TCCTCTGATGGCTACTTCCAGCAGGATAATGCACCATGTCACAAAGCTCGAATCATTTCAAATTGGTTTCTTGAACAATGAGTTTACTGTACTAAAATGGCCCTCACAGTCACCAGATCTCAACCCAATAGAGCATCTTTTGGATGTGCATCCCACAAATCTCCATCAACTGCAGGATGCTATCCTATCAATATGGGCCAACATTTCTAAAGAAAGCTAAAGAAAGCTTTCAGCACCATGTTGAATCAATATATATATATATATATATAATATGTGGTTTTAGATCACAATAATTCATTAATGTGGTGTAGAGCCTCCTTTTGCGACCAATTCAGCAACAATTCGTCAATTGAACCAACCAAGTTTTCTGACTCGCTCCTCCAAAACACCACAAAGTGGCTCAATAATATTTAAACCTGAAAGTGACCAAAGGTTTGTCTATAGCAGCCTGGCCATGTACATTGACCCTGTGGAGCTCCCGACAAACAGTTTAGGTGGAAACAGGAGAGTTGAGGTGCACATTTAATTTTGCAGTGAGTTGGGCAGCTGTGGTTTTATGTTTTTTGTATACAATCTGGGTTAGCACCCGGACATCCCTTTCAGACAGCTTCCTCTTGCATTCACAGTTACTGCTGTTGGATGTGGTTCATCCTTCTTGGTGGTATGCTGACTTTACCCTGGATACCATGGCTCTTGATACATCACAAAGAGTTTATATTAGATGAATGCATGCTTTAATAAAAATTTGATGGATGTGGAGCAGTGGATGCTGATTGAAAGTGTAAAGATGTAAATATAATATAACTTCCTGGGATAAATTGTTTTTCTTATTTGGGGAAGTGACAAAAATGATATCAAGTAACATGAGGAAATGCTGAATGATTTCTTTAATGAATGAAATAGCTGTCAAAGCTCACGTTGATTCAATGAGACAACTATGCATTTTGTCAATATGAAATATTTATTTCCAGCTGGTGGTATTAATTTATCACTGACTTTTGTTTGTTGCAATAATGAAACATATTGTTAAATGTGATTGAATCAAAACATGGAGAACCCATGCTGCGGCAATCTAATTACACTTTTTTTCACAGTTGGTTCCAAAATAAACAATTGGCATCCATTATTAGATTAAGTGAATTGCTTGATAACAAACCACAGCTGTAGGCAGTACTTATCTGAATATCTTATTGATTTGATCTAATTTAAACAAACTTTCTATCAGTTGGCGGAATATGCTCAGAATATTTAGTAATTACATTGCTTTGCACAGTAGACAAGAATAATGCATTTTTAGTAAATAAAATTATCCTAGTTAATTTCACTATTACGCCATAGGAACTGAATTTGAAAATGTCTTTACAAGAGATTTTGTCCATGTTGTGTTTTACAACCACACTCTGATTACCGCAGAAATACAGAGATTCCACATGTAGTACTTTAGAAACCTTGCATCATTCCTGGGAATGAATTTGTCAGAATATGTGGATGAGCAATGTGTGTGTTGTTGGATTGCCACGGCTACCCATACACACATTCACTGACACTCTTGTCTAAGCGACCCTAGGGGAGATATTCGTCTGAACTTGTCTTCCACTGGGGAGCAAATCAAACCCTGGTGCATTTTTATTAACTGCCATCGTCAGACCGATATTTCTGCTGGGCCAGGCAGGAAATTAGGCTATTAAATTACACCTCCTGTCAGGTCCTGAGTCGTTTTCTCTGCTCTGCCTCAGCTTCTGCCTTAAATGACTCATTGAAACCATTTACCTCTTTCTAACTTAAACACATACTCAACCACATTTTGTGTAGCTGCTGAGAGTGGACCCCCCCCCCTCCCCATCTTTAACTCCTTGAGAACTCTAAATTTCTCCCAATTCCTTATATGATTCACTTTTTAAACTCCTGTTGAGCTTAGCTCTGTGTGGGCTCGCTTCAGGTTTAAAAGCAAAATCAATTTCACCTGGGTCAGGCAAGGTCATGGTCTCAATGCCAGAACATCCAGTGAACTAATAATTATCATACTGAACATATGACAGCACAGCACTGCCCATCATTGACACATTTACTAGAATTTTAATGTGGCCCGTATTTTCAGAAAAAAAGTCTGAAAATATTAGAAGTAAAATGCAGTATAATGTTTATTTTAAAATGAGAGTTTTTTTTGTGGGGAATATTATAGCTTGGACTGTGTATACTTTTTACTGTTATTAGATCTGACATTTTCTCAAGCACAACAGAAGGTTAGGTCCAACAGAAATAAACTCTAACCTGACAAAGTTGGATGACATATCCAAGAGAAAGGGTTTATTTTTAGCTGATCATATGAGATTTTGTGTGTTAACGTATTTTCTCTAACATTGACAGGTTGACCTCAGGGGGACATGTGTCCTGAAAATCAGGTGTGGAGATTATGACTGAATATCTATATAAATAAAAGAAAGGTTTTGTATGTACATTGGTCAGAACTTGCTCTTTTAATAATATGTTATAAAATTGATATCTTAAAAAAAAAAAGATAAAGTTTTCTGTGTCCGTATGTCTGTCAGTCTGACATTTAATCTGCACCATAAGTGAAATTTAAATGTAAAGTAAAAGCAATGTTATGAACAGTTATGTGCGGGAATTTAAAAATCTATTTAAAAATAATCTACTAAGAAGCTGCTTGCTCAATGTAAACAAACACCTGCATAGATATTAATTTAATAGGCTAAACTTAATATTTTACTGGGATTACTTAATATTTTCACAGATTATATATCAGTGCTGAAGTGGTATAAGTGAATTTTAATGTGTTGGAATCATTTTAAGACAAAACTTTACACTTTACAACTTTATCCGACCTACAGTTTTGATTTCTCATCTGTGATTTACTCTCCGATTACCAAACGGAATGTATTTGGCTGACCATGAAAGGTGCAAACATAAACTTTTCTGTATCCTCTTTCCTTTTTTTTTAATTGTAAAAAGATTAAATTAAAGTAGATTTAAAATCTTGCCGTGAACTAGGCACTTTTTGTGAAATTTCTTTATCTTTGGCCACCAATTTAGTGTTAATCAATATTATATAATGTTATCACACCAAACAAAATTTTGTGAAATTATGTTTGAAAAGAATTTGGTTTACCTGCCATGCAGAAGGCCCGGGTTCGATTCCCAGTCAGTGCCCAAACCCCCCAGCCACTGGATGCAGTGCCAGTCCCAAGCCCGGATAAATGGGAGGGAAGGGCATCCGGCGTAAAAACCTGTGCCAAGTTGTTGTGCGGACTGGATATTCCGCTGTGGCGACCCCTTGCCGGGAGCAGCCGAAAGACCAACAACAACATTAAAGCTGATCAGCTTATTTTTAGCTTTAATATTATTTACTATTTATAAAAACTCTTTTCCTGTCAACGACAGGTATTTTAGCTAGTTACAGTACATATATAAATAAACCTTCATAAATAAATGTACTTATACACTATCTATAATATGCATCTAATAATACATTTATAATTCCCTTATTTCGTTCCTCAGTTGGTGTATATCATACAGTAAAGGTTTATGTGTGCAAAAAAAGATCATAAATAAATAAATACATAAATAAAACTTTTCATATCACTTGCAGAATGTACTTATTTATCAACAGCTTCTACCAGGAAAATTGTGTCTGTCAAATGAACAAAATAGTCTGCCAGTGTTATTTGCCTTGGTTGATTGAAACATAGACTATTTGAGTTGTTTCTACTGTACTGGAGTTATTCTGTTCATTGGCATTCAGACCTCACATGCAACTACATCCTTGAAACAACATACATGCAATTCATGTTAATTTATTCACAAAACAATGTAATAAAAAACAATATTGTCAAGGAACATTTCAGATTTCTATGGTTTATACACAATGGTGTGAACAAACAGGAAACAATAAAACACCAAAAATATCCAGTGACAGGTGGTTCTGTTGGCATACATAACTTATGATAGGAATGATCAGAAAAGAATGACCAGTCTGGTTCTACAGTAGATGACAAAAAGGCTACTGAAACTAAAGTAACCACTCTTTACAACCATGATGGGCAATAAAGCATAACATAATGCACAACATGTCTAAAGCAGAGGTGGGTCAACTACAATAAAACAAATATTCCACTTCATTTAGCCAAAAACAGGACTCAGTGGAAACTGGACAGGTGGAAATGAGAGAAAGATCACTTTGGTTGTACAGAGATCGTGCATGTAGAGTTTTCACCCGTGTGTAGACTATAAGCTTTCGCATGCTGTACTTCTAATTAATCATGAGAAATAATAGGACATGCTGGATCGAGTGGTATTTTATCTGCTGCTGAATAATGAGGATGGAAGTCAAATTAAGACACATTTACTGTGATTAATGAGATAATTACAGCTAAAACTATTCATGCAGTCTATATTCTAAAATCTTTATTTAAATGAGTGCCATTGTGTCATTTATATATCATAATATTAGTCTTTTTTGTTTGTTTATTTTTCAATTGTCTCTTGCTTTTATGTTGCATCATATTGCAGTTATTTGCAAAGAGAGAAAAAAAACAGTGATCTGCTGCTTTAGTCCCCATTAAAGTGCCTACTGCAGTGCTTTCTTTTAATTTATGTGTAACAAAAGGCCTACAGGTAACTCTTATGATGAAAATGACTTGTTTATATCTTAGACTATGCAATGCAGAGAGGGGTCTGTGCAAGGAGTTTTAAGCATGAAAGTCACAATAGCAATTGCACGAGCAAGCTTACGTGATCAAAGTGCAAATATTGTTTGCAAAAAAGTGGAAGATTGTTTTCACCAAGTGAAGACGAGAATAAAACAAATTTTAAGTTTCTTAAAAGGTTGTGCCATATGAATTAAGGACAGAATGCACAATTAAAGCTAACTTCTTTTATGTCGCATTTTAAATGGTTTTGTACTTGATGCATGTGTGAAGCAAAATTCAGTTTTAGTGTTATGGGAGTTTCTTTACAATCTAAACTTGCCATGTCTGTAGAGACCCATCTGTGGCGAAAATAACTCTTATAGCATTGTCTTTCCAACTTTACACATTACCAGGTTGCATCTCTTATAGTCTAATGTTATTGGTTTTTCGGCTCCCATCAATGGGTAACTACAGCAGACCATCCTATTCACACACAACTTGCCATGATTTATTTCAGGTACAACCTTCTTATTTTATGACTCTTATATTCTATATCTCCATCCATCCATGTAAGAACCTCTGTATTCCAACTAGGGACTGTGGAGGACACTGGTGACCATTGTATTTATTCCCATGTGTCTGACCATGATAGAACCTCCAGTCAACATTTACATGCACATTTATGGGCAATTTGGAACCACCACTTAATCTAATCTGCATGTTTTTGGACTGTGGGGGAAACCTGGAGGAAACGCACCAAGCACATAGAAAACATGTAAAACATGCACACAGACCTGAAGTGTGAATTAAACCCAGAATCTGGAGGTGCAAGGTGACAGTGCAAACCACTAAGCCACCATGCCGCCTATATTCTATTTATTTATTTCATTTTTATTAAAGGTGATTTATGTTTTGTTTTTTATTCTATTTGACTCACAAGCAGCCTCATGAGTGCTGATGTACTTGTACTATGGTGAAAGCAACCATGTTATAATGACTTGATGAGCAAAAGATGAACAAGACAAACAAACAAACAAATATCTTGAGCAGAATAATTACGATTCTTAAAAATATATATATTTATCACTTTCCCAGAGCATTTGCTTGCTCCTTTAATTTTAGTACATGAACTCAATAAGGGATTTGCCCTCTTATTTTTGACCATGAATGACATCCTTGGTCATTTATCAAGTTATCTCATTTGTCTGATTTGTTCATCTTCAACTTTGGAAATATGGTGTGTGTGTGTGTGTGTGTGTGTTGGGGGTGGGGGGTGGTTCTTAACATTTCCACAACATTTCTAGTCCAGCTGAAAGGGAGCACAGCTGTACACTTTTCTCCCACCATTTTTATTTTTTTGCATTTGTTGATTCCCTCAGCATCTCATAGCTGCACTTAAGCATTCCTAAAGCAGCAGTAGGATGAGAAAAGGACAGAAGATATCATTACTGCAGATCCTCTTGTTGTATTCATCTGTGATGCATAGATCCTTATCCACAGCAAAGAGGAGAAATAAATGTTTCATGAGCTCCTACTGTAACTAAAGGTATCTTCATCTGATGCTTGATTTTTCTATACAGTAAGGGACTTCCAACTTTGAGGCTCGCATATGGATGTCATGGTCAGCTGTCCATATAGTGTTTTACTATTGAGCTTGTGAAAATTACAAAGTATATTTAAAAAAAAAAAAAAGAGAGAGAGAAAAAAAAAAGTCCTGAAAAGTCGATGTAGTATCTTGTTAAACCCCTAAGCTTGAAAATCTACACTTTATTTCTTCTTTTCAAATCTATTGGGGTGGTGTACACTGCCAACATTATAAAAACATGTGCTGCTGTAAAAACACTTACTATAACAGTACCTAGAGGATATATTGCTTGGGCGATTTCACTGCATGGGACTGGACTCAAAAGGTATCAATTTGTATTAGTGGCTTAAAAGCTTGATTAATACTCAAGTTGTATGAGAACCAGATCATTGCCAGTAATATTATTTTTACACTACCCCCCAACCAAAAAAAGCAAATACTTAAAAGCCTTTAACTGAATATTTACTGCAGCGATTACTATGTTTTAGCTGGAAACAATTCTTCCCATGATAACTGATTCAGTCAGTAGATTCTCATTTTTTAAACAAGTGTGTCAGAAGACGGATCTTGTTGCTGTGAAAGACAGAAAGGTCACATTATTGGCCTGCATCAAGCAAACAATAAAAACAAACATCTAAGGAGATTGAAAAAAGAAATACTGGAATTTGGTTGATAACTGTCCAACACATTATTAAAACCTGAAAGAGTAACGCTGAAACATCAGCTTCACAGTGTGGCCAGGAAAAAACAAAATGTGATTATAATTAAAGTTTTAAAAAAAGCACAGCTATGTTTAATAGTGAACAACACTTATTGGGAAAGCAAATAAAAAAAAATACTTGAGAAAATAGCGATTGAACTTTGGAGCAATGGAAAAAGGTCATGCAGTCTGATTAATCCAGATTGACCCTATTCAAGAGCAATGGGTGCATCAGGGTAAGAAGGGAAGCAATGCATCCATCACGCATAGTGCCCACTGTTCAAGTCTCTGGTGGCAGGGTTATACAGTACATCTTGGGGTCTAAGCTCTGCAACGTTATGTGGCAACAAAATGAGCTCTGCTGACGAGCTGACGACCTGCATGTACTGAATGACTAGGTTCTCACATCAATGTATTTTTTCCCCCCAATGAGATGAGCATATTGCAAGACAACAATCGCAAGACTCATCAGGCTCAAACTTTAAAAGTGTAATTCTGGAGTCATAAGGACACATGAATTGGTCACTGTTGAACATCTTTGGGATGTGCTGAAGAAAGCTTCATCATCAATGCAATCTCGCATCGTCAATACAAGATCTCAACCAGAATCTTAATGCAACTCTGGATGGAAATAGATGTTATGACGTTGCATAAAGTTCAATAAAATATAAAAGTTTGCGATCTTTATTTGGGCCAGAATGTGGTCTTACCTATGCAAAAATAGATTAGGTTGGTGTATGGGTGGGTGATATGGTGCAAAAAACTATATCTTTGTATTTTTAGGCTGAATACCGATACACAATATATTGCAGTATTTTCTGTACAGTGGGCTTGGTGTTCAGTTGTAAGTCAAAGCCATGTATGAAATGTCAAACCTTTATTAAAACAGACTGTAATAAAATTTATATATAAATAATATAGTGATATATAAAAAATATATTTGTAAAATATGTAAAATATGATTAAAAAATAGGCCCATCCTTTAGAATGCTCTTTTGCTTGTTCTCAAATACAATAACAGAGTGATTGTAAAATAGAGTTAAATACAACAATAAAAATGTGAACAAAACAGCAAAAACAATGGGCTGACTTTTACTGAGGTAGATTGCAGAGCTCCCGGAGCTCATAAGGAGAATTAAATACATACTGAGGGCATGTTTTACTACACCCAGTGCTTGAAATGCCTTGATCAATACAAATAATATAGGATACTGGCATCAATAATTTATTATTTCTTTCACGTAATTACAGTATGTATACACATTCACTACTTAAGTTTTATTTCAGTTTGGGAATTAAATATGGAGAATTTTAAATCTAACACTTCCTGTAATTTATGGCTATCTGTTACAAAAAAAGACTGGGGAACATAAAACAAACCGTCAGCTTTATTTACAGTTCAATGAGCTAATCACAGCACAGTATGTGGAGAACAGCAGGAATAAGTAACACTTCATGCCCTAGCCTGTGTGATGTGTGCGTGTGTGTGTGTGTGTGTGTGTGTGTGAGGACAACGTAGTTATGTAAGTCCCCTGCCTCGATAACAGGTAAAATCACTTCTCTTTATAATGCTGTATAAGGGCCACATCCAACATACATATCCGCTTATACTGTTTTCTGGGAATATTGTCCAAGCAAGGGTAAAACAGACTTTCCCCACTGTCAATTTGACAGTATAATAGTCATGTGAGCACAAACAACCTATTAGAGTACTTTAACACAGACATTAAGAGGATCTTGTGTAAATGAAGTTACTGAATTATAGTAATGAACTGTAGCATTTTGAGCATTCGATGTAGTAAGTGGCCTCAATGTGTATTATATTACAATGCGAATTCAGCTTCAAATATGCTTTCTTTCAGAGCAAAAGCCTTTTTGGTTTGTGAAAGCTTTGCACCCAGGGTCGCAGCAGCTCTTTATTATGCTGATAATGCCATTCTATAAAATTTATATTTTTTCACATCACATTTTCAACAAGACTTTTTGACTTTTAAATGTAATACAATCCGTTCACACTCACATGATTTCATTGAGGCAGAACAAATTGTCAGAATACCATACACAGATTTATCAAAGAAATGGGTCATGTAATGCAGCACCATTATATATACAGTCAGCTCATTGGTTGAGGCATTGGACTATGGTTTGTAAGCTCCCAGGTTCAAATCCCACTACCAACAAGTTGTCCCTGTTGGGCCCTTACCCTTAACCCTCAACTGCTCAGTTGTATAAGGAGATAAAAATGTAAGTCACTCTGGATAAGGGTGTCTGCCAAATGCATAAATGTAAATATGTATCATAATAATATATACTATTATTTTATATGAAACATTTGTCCATACAGTTTTTGAAATGTCATTTACTCTCATTAATAATACTTACTTATTTATAGAACTGTTGTAGGTGTAGTGATTAGCACTGTGGCACCTCCAGGGTCAGGAGTTTGATTCCCACCTGGGGTATGTGTGCATTTAGTTTGCATGTTTTCCCCATGCTTGGTGGGTTTCTTTCCGGTACTCTGGTTTCCTCCTGCAGTGCAAAGACATGGAGATTAGGCTAATTGGCATTTCCAAATTGCCTGTAGTGTGTGAGTGAGAGTGTGACTGTGTGTACATGATTGTTCTCTGCGAGGGAATGGCAGCCCATCCAGGGGGTACCCTGAATGGCAGCCCCTACAGGGGGTACCCCACCTAATGCCCAGACTCCACTGGGATCTGCTCCAGGCCTCCCGCAACCCTGGACAGGACAAGCTGTATAGAGAACGAGTGGGTGACAGAGAGAACTGTTGCATAAAAGCAATATCACACCCACACAACTTTTGTACAAGATATACTGTACAAGTCATACAGTTATACAAAATACTGCCACAACTTTGATTACTCGTTTTGATTGCCCTACAGCCAAAACATGGCCATGCTGAAATTTACTGAATACTGTAGACATCTGTTATAACCAAAAATACTTTCAAGATCATAACTAACATCAATTCAGTGAACGCACTTACTAGCCTAATTACTTAGTACTGTATAAAACCATGCAATTAATTATTATTTATAACCCCCTATCTGCTGTTAGAAAAGGACTGACTCCATTTTTGTATCTGTTTACTAAAGATTTCTGTTTTATGTCATCTCGGGGAGTTTTAGAATGCCACTGTTGCTCTTGCTTGCTCATTAGGGATACCATTATAAATCCAAATGTGGATTGAGCTGTTTTATAAAAATATGTATTATTTAAAGTACCATATAAATGAAATTGTATAGGATTGAACTACTGATACCATACACATATGATTTTATGCGGCAGATCTGTTTGTGCAGTATTTTTGGCAAAGGCAATTTAAGGCTTCAGGCAATAATATTCAAGAGGTAAATGTTAAATTGTGTCATTATATGGTTGATAAGGGATGTTCCACTTTTGAGCCTTTTTAATATCATTTGCTTCACGCCATCTCCATCAACTCGCCATATCAATTAATCACATATAATGGTATTCAATATTCCAAAATACCCTGACAGTGAAAGAGTATATATGCAGAAGATATAAAAGTACCTGGAGCAATAATTAACTCGGTAATAATTTGTGCCCAATATCAATTTCAGCCTGATTCCCTAATGTTCCATTAAATTGAAAGCGAATAATTGAATCAATTTTACACCTCTGCACTGAAAGGAGGTTAGCCTGATGATGTACAATACAGCAGGACAATACCTCCTCACGATCTACAGTTTGGCTATTGTGGCTACAGGAATGAAGAACTCGCCAAAAGCAATTAAAAAAAATAAATCTGAAAAGATACATATTACTGGGCCATGAGTACTGCGCGAGTAACGTTTAAAGTCATATACCCAGAAATACGCAGGTCTACCACTTGCATGGTCCAGTAGTTTCTTTCACAGTGCTTTGAAAAGGGTAGGGCATATAGAGGTGAATCGCTCAGTCAGGACAGAATTGGGCTCATTCACGAAGCATGGCTGGGTATTTATATGGGCTCAGCACATCTTCATCCCACAGGCGAGAATTTACAAATAGAATCAAAATGGAATGCCTCGGCTTTAATTTTCTGATGCAGTGACCCGTTCCACTGCAGTGTAATGGGGGGTCCCACTGTGACAATTAGAATGAATCACTCCTGAGCAAAATTTGCCATATGGATTCATGCCTCATCAGGAAGTGAATTGACTTAAATGATTTCTCTGATGGAACCTAAGGACCCTTGCTCTCCCAGCCGGCTATTTCCAACCGTGCCCCTCCAGACATGTTGAGGATGATAACGTTGTAATACAGCTTTGTGCAGATTTTTTTTTTCTGACTACATTTCTGGTTGTTTAAGGTCCTCATCAGACTTCCAAGTTCACATCATGAAGGACAAACAGCAGGGCAGCAGTGAGACTAGTCATTGTGTATTTTAAGCTGCATTCAAAAAGCTTTAACTCATGCTGACACCGCTGTGTGATCACTCTGGCCGCATTTCTGAAAGATCATACCGGAATTGATGCATGTTGCATTCAGAATATTTCTCACATGAAGACACGCCCGTATATGCCACACTTTGGGTCATTTATTTGATTAAGCTTTTGCAGTCTGGATTTATGAGCTAAATGACTCATAAATATTTTAAATTAAGGTGCAGTCCATGGCATAATCTGAAATCAAGCCCTTTACAGATTTCTTGCACAATGTTCAAGGAAGATCTTTTAATATAGAATGTCATATTTATTGGAAGAGGCAAGAATTAATATTAAAATGATGCAACATTAAAATATGGTTCGGTCTGTTATGGATAACCACAAAATTGGTCTCAATAGTGCACCTGAGCTTAAACTACTGTAATTACTACAAATCATTTTGCTCTGTACATCGGAGAGGAGCCAGAGGTGACGGCATGTAAGCAATTTTTTGAGGCTGTTTTTTTATTTATTTTTTTTATTTTTTTTAAACAAATAAGGTCCAAAGCACAGGGCAGAATGAATCATAAAATATTTGCACAAACTTACTGAATTATAGTACATTATAGCTGCCATGGACTTACACAAAAGTGTAATAATAATAATATCAGCAGTAATGAAAATTGCGGTTTTAGATCACAAAAGAATGCAAAATAGAATAATTCTCACTAGTGCACTCAAATGCATATAAACACTTTCTGGTTATGAATCAGTATTTAATATATGACCATACAGTATATGTTCTTTTAAATGGGTATTCATTAAAAGGAACCTGATGTAAGGTATCAGCCTTCCCTACTACACCCTTATGTTCTTCAAACTAATCTGCTACACATTCAAGGTCACACCACATGCTACAGAACAGTTTAGGATGTGAGTGCTCATTTCTCTTTCCTTGTGTGAAACTGGACTAACATCTGCTCTAAATGAATCCTAATTTGGATTTTAATCTGCTGCTCTTATGCTACAGCACTGCCAGTTTTAATGGGAACCCGCACTGTATCTTGTCTGTATGTTGACTCTCTGTCGTAATATCCTACAGAATAATGATAGCTGTTAAACAAGTTTATTTTAAAGAGATAGTATGTGTATGAAGGTGACATGGTGGCTTAGTGGTTAGCACTGTTGCCTTGCACCTCCAGGTTCTGGGTTCAATTTCCACTTCGAGTCTGTGTGCATGTAGTTTGCAAATTGCCCATATTGTGTGAATATATGTATGTGTGTGCCCTACGATGGATTGGCACCCCATCCAGGGTGTATCCCATCCCGTCTCGTGCATTAAGTCTGATGGGATAGGCTCTGTATACAGGCATATTTATATACTGTATAAAGCAGTTTAGACGGAGAGTGAGTGAGTACAGAATGTGTATGAATTAGAGCAAGTAATGTCTTCTATACCACTACGATATAATACAATAGGACATGTTTACTGATGCCATCGGTAATCCTGTAAGTACTTTGTAACTGCTGTAATATGTGATGGAAAGAAAGGTGAATGCTACTTAAACAAGATTTTGTCAGACCCAAATCCACCAGCATGAAGTGTAATTGCTTCGGGGACTGAAGTTTTAAACTTAAAATGTAATTAATTATAAGCCTTTTCCCCAAAGTAGGGGTTTATCGCATAATAACATATCTTACAGTATGCATCTTGGGTTGTATTCAGAGTTGGCAACATACTGTCAGTTAGTCAAGTTCAAAAGATGCCATTATTTATTCAAATCTCCTTATTCAGAGTGTCACTACATGGGTTCGTAAGTTGATTTTATGGTTGGCTGATTCTGATTATTAGAATTTCCTGCATGCAGTCATGCTTCACAGGTTGCCAAGTATTTTCAGTTGTGTTAGACCACTACCTTCAAAATCTTGCCCTTAGTCCCATAAAAAAAAGTAAAAAAAAAAGATTTGGTGCTTGGCAATGCAATGTTAAAATAAAAGTATAAACGTTGGAGACTATTTAAAAATAATAACATAAAATCCCTAATATGTTCAAATATGAAAGCAAACGTGCCAAGCTTTGTGATGAACATCTAAAATGAGATATTGCCTATATATTGTAGGATGTATAATCTTGGTTATATATTTATGAATTTAATTACTGAAAATATGGTTTAATTTATTAATATTCCTTACACCTTTATAATTCAGATTTTTTTATTTTTATTTTTGCATATACCCCAGGAGACTTTGGGCAAAAGGCAAGATGCCCCTAGACAGAGTGCCAGTCCATTGCAGGACTCACTCACACACTCTTTTATACACTATGTGCAATTTGGGAATGCCAATCAGGCTAATTTGGGAGAAAATCAAAGTACCCGGAGGAAACCCACCAAACAAAGAGAGAACATGCAAAAATGAACACAGCCCAAAAGTGGGAATTGAACCCTTGACCCTGCAGGAGGTGCAAGGCCACAGTGCTAACCACTACTCCACCATGCCGCATATTTATATAAAATTTATTGCATATTTATAGGCTTTATTCCTGTGGGGTCAGCTTGTCTGGATGCTGAAAAAAATCAAGGCTACTCACGATAGAAATGCACAAGTACACTACAGTCCACTGCACACAAGGTCGAGCAAGCAAAGAGCCCAAGGCCACCGACCCGGGCTCCAAACTCCCCAGATCCCAATCCAATCGAGTACCCATGGGATGCACCAAATAAACTAGTCAGAAACCAAAGGATCCTCTGCCAACATTCTGGTGCCATACACCACAACACACCACAGAGGTCTTGTGGAGTCATGCCGAGGGGCCAGAGACGCGCCACTGGCACAAGGTGAACCTACACAATACTGGGCTTAATGTTTTGAATTGTAATGTTATGACTGATCGGTGTAGTAAACTCATGTGGTCCAATTATAGCTCACTTTAAGTATGTTAAATGTATTAATAATTTAATTCATATAATAAGAGAATTTCTTGTGTTCATTATGAAAATGCATGCAGCTTTTTTAGTCTATTCCTATGTCTTTTCCTAAGCTCTATGCTGTAATTAAGCTACATTTCATTAATGCCAGTTTATGGAGAGTTAAAAATACATTGCTCATGCTGTCTTTTAAATAATGGCAATAATGTTTTCTTTATTTAGTTGCATGTTGCCATTCCATGGCATTACACTGGCTCATCACTCATTAATTATCGTCGTGCAAAAGCAGCCTTGCCTCTCTGCCACCTAAGATCACTCCTATGGTCACCCTAATGGGATCCCTGTTACTTTCTCATAAATACATATATGTATTTAAAATAAAAACAAATAAGTAAAATAAGTAAAAACAAGGACTCCACTAAACTTAGTGACTCTCTTTGTCATTGGGATGTCATGCAGTAGAGGTCTGGGTTGGGCAGAGAACAGAAGGAATGTGGTCTAGCGGGGGGCTGCTTGTCTTATCCTGAAATCCACTGCATGCTGTGTTATTAGGCAAGTGCAGTGCAACAAGGCTGAATGGTTGCTGGAGCTCTGTCTCCGGGTACATCTAGTTATCACATCTCAGACTCGGCCACCTGCTGAGTTCAGAGAGCAAACTGCACTCTCCCCATGAGTCCTTAGTGTCTCTGTGACGAATATGGAAAACACACTCATGAATATTCATCTCGTGGCCATGATGAAAAAACAAAACAAAAAAACAATAAGATGTGAGGAGTAGCATGGATTCCTGTGGAGGGTTGAAAGAAATACAGTAATTTAAATCTTGATGCCAATTGAGCTCATTTTTATTCAGGATAAACAAGAAAGGGCAGAGTGCCAACTAATGCACAAAAATGTGTGTAGAGGCATACCTAATTAATTAGAAAAGAATGATTTTGGTGTAATTAATTTTGAGCCAATATACAGGTGAATGAAGAAATAAATAGGCATCCCACCTTGTGCATTAAATTCCCTGGCATAGGCATCTGACCCCGGTGACCCCACACAGAATACGTAGATAGATGATAGATGGATAAATACATATTTTATATTTACATTTTCGGCATTTGCAGGATGATCTTATCCAGTGTGACTTACATTAATCTATCTCATATATAAAAGAGGAGTTGAGGGTACAGTGGCAGCTTGCTGTTACTGGGATTTGTGTGCATCACCTTCTGAGCTGTAGTTCAATGTACAATGTAGTAACCACTGAGCTACCACTTAATAAGTAAGGCAAAGAGAATATTAAATATTAAATATTAAGTAGCAGATTAAATTTTCATTTGAATTTATTTATTATATTTGTTCCAGATGTACCTGAAGTAGAACTACAGTATATAGAGAGCTATAGAGATGCTGTAATTGCACTCTTTTTGCTTTTATAAAAAAAAAATATATATATAATAATAATATATATAAAACAATGCTAACATTCATAGTTACTTTAAAGTGAACCAGGTCTAAATAAGGAAATTTAATGTACTGTATATTATATATTAATATATATTATATATCATCAGAACATCTAAGGGAGAACCTCAAAAAGATCTGTCCTATGAGTAAGGGGGTTGATTCTCTGAATTGTCTCACAGAGTGAAGTAGGAAGCACATGTTTTAATATCTGATGCTTGCAGCCTTGCTGTTTGTCTGCCAAATGCCATTTTGAAAGACTCCAAGCTCTAAGTGTGTGGATTATGGCTGTCTAGATTTGTATAATTCCTGTGATAATAGGATAAAGCTGCTTCAGCTGGTGAAATCTGCATGGAGAATGGATTATTTGAATGTTTTCACCAAAGGGATGTTGAACCTGTGAGTTATCATCCTGAACAGACAGGTTCTCAAGAGGACACCTCAATTCCTCGGGTCACGAAGACAATGCTTCATGTCCATATTACATTGGATGAGTATGGATGATATGAGGAAGCATATCGAATATATCGGTCAAGTTGCACAGAAAAAAAAAAAAACATTCCTGTAATGGTTTATTTTGAGCTTAGGCATGCACCATGAAGCCACTGAAGTAGTTTGTGCATCTTCCCCGATACTCATTATTGAGAGAATGAGTATTTCCATGCATGCAGAAGCAATTACTGATCATTTTGCATATGTAATTTACACATCATGTCAATATGTGCTCAATTACAGCCAACAGTCTCGCACAGACACGGTACACACTTTGCACAATTACCATCTGAGGGCTGGATGAAGCACTGGCTGCACCACTGATCCATATCTAAATCACTGATAATGCACTCATCAGTATTTGATTGTTTCCAACACATCGAATTTAACCATGATTATAGCTCAGTCCCAAAAAAAGAGAAACTGTAATGGGATTGTTTGAATATACGATGACATCAGTGGTTTAGTCTGACAATAAAGCAAAAATGCATTCAACTCTATTAAGAGCTAAATATCTCAATACCAGTTTTAGAGACTCTGTGGAATTCTCATTACTCTGTTAATGCTGGGTGTATGATAATGAAATTACTTCTAAATGCATGTCATCAGCAATTATGTGAGAACAAAACAGCTAACAACAACAGCCTTAGGCGATTTGTTTCCCATACAATACAATAGGATTCTCCCAAAAGCTACTAATATTTGTAATGTTTTGCCCTCCATTTTCAGTATTATGTTGTTTAAAAGGAAGAATCATAACATGTGAAAATTATTAGCTTGTGAAAAACCCATGTTGTATTCAGCTTGCTTATTTTGTGGTCTTTTGTTTTAAAGTGATAGTGTACTGTTCTTTATTTACAGAACTTGGCATAGATTTTTTTAGAATGTATGTATAGAATGATATAATTTATAGGACTTTTGTAATGTTAGTAGTATATGATCTGTCATACCAAGTGTTCTAGAATGAAAGTTCAAAGTATTGTATTTACCTACAAACAAAAAAAGTTAATTTACTAACTAGTCATGGCTGTGTCAAGTAGTAGATTCTATTTAAAAAAAAAGAGAACAAATGTTTTATTGTGACAAGCTGCAAAGTGCCTAAAGATACAATTAAAAAATTGTTTATTTATGTAACAACCTCAGCAGCAACCTCATTTCCTCTCCCGTCTGTTCAACCACTCAGCATCACCGGTATACTAATCACCGACCTGATCATCTGTCGCCATCTCCATCTCATCCCTGTTTCTCACTGGTTTATATATTAAGTTTATTTATACTGTATGTCTCCAGGTGACTTAACAAACAAAAAACATTTCTATGAAACTGGTCAGGTACAGGGACTGGACTAAAAATAAGAACTGTAAAAATGAGAGACAAAAAAGTGCTTCAGGAAGTCTGGAGAACTATTTCTCAAAACTGCATTAAAGTACAAGAAAGTCTGGCACTTTGGAAGCAAAATACACTGCCCGACCAAAAATAAATAAATAATAAAAAAAAATCGCCACATGGATTGAATGAAGCAACTACTGTATTTAAGAGACTTCAATTGGATTACTGAAGTGATTCAGCTGTCCAATTACAGGCCAATATCAAATCTCCCCTTTATCTCCAAGATTCTGGAAAAGATAGTAGAACTGTATCAGTCAGGATTTAGGCCTCATCATAGCCCAGAGACAGCACTCGTTAAAGTAGTAAATGACCTCCTATTGGCCTCTGATCAGGGTTGTGTAACCATGCTTGTATTA
>JAQMYJ010000005.1:18260222-18273987 GCA_030014305.1 Clarias laeviceps
ACTGTGACCACGTGTGTGTGTGTGTAAAACATATTTTATTTTGTGTCTGTATGCGTGTGTGTACAGCGCGCGTGTAAGGCAAAAGCAAGTCTCATTAGAGACGTTAATTGTGCAATAGTGTGTGTGTGTGTGTGTGTGCGTGTGTCTGTGCGTGACAAACACACACACACACACCCCTCCTATTTTCGCCTTCACAGACACACACAGACACACACACACACACACACACACACACTCTTTCTCTTTGCTCTACACAGAAACACTACTCTACGATCAAAAACACTACGATTCTTTTCAAGGTAAAGTGCAGCTTAATTTGTTTTATTTTTACTTTACAGCAGTGATAGCGTTAGTGTGTCACTCAATCAAGTGTCATTAAAAAAATTTCTTGTTTATTTTTCCAATTAAACAATCTTTCCGTTGTGTGTGCGCCTGTGTGTGAAAAGAGTGGAGGAAGGGTAACTATGTAAGATGAGAAGGGGGAGAGGGGCTCCTTACTTTAGCTTCACACACACACACATACACACAGCGCCTGCGCGCACAAACAGAAATACTTATCTGTCGGATTTATTTTTAAAGGTAAAGTGCAGGTTAATTTGTTTTATTTTTAGTTTATATTTTGGGGCTGTGGAACGAATAATTTGAGTTTCCATTATTTCTTATGGGAAAATTCTATTTGTTTTTTGAGTGTTTTGAAATACGAGCCCGCTTCAGGGACGAATTATGCTCGTAGTCCAAGGTTCCAAGGTATTCATATTTTCTTGTTTATTTTATGCATAAAACCATCTCATGCTATTGCCAGATGATTTTGCTCATTTAAAAATTTTATGTCTCTAAATGAGCATATACATTTTTATTTATTAATTTTATGAATTATATGTATCATGCCTGCATTTTATGTAATTAAAGTCATTTGTTCATGAATACAGATGCATTATCAGCGAATTTCTCACAGGATCAATTTGTCTCAATGCTTTTTCAAAAGATAGATCTCTATTATATTGTAAAATCAAATGAGGTTCTGTCTGATACTTCTCATTAAGCAACCAATACCAGATCACTTAAAAACGACATTATAGACTATATACATTTTTTTTGGTTTTCTGGTTTTTATTTTTAATTTGTAAAAAAAAAAAATATTAAGATACTTAACGTTTTTGCATGTTCATATCAAAAATTAAGTTTATTGTTATCTCCTCTTAGGTTGCAGAATGTTTACACAAAGGAGTGCAGTGGTTTAAGACAATTCTTTTTTTAAAGCAATACAAGCCACACAATGCAGACATATATTGGCATGAGGTATGCTATAAGTGGTACTCAATATTACAAAATGACATAAGTACATGATTGTCTATTAAATACTAGGCATTTACTGAGCTGTAAAATGCATAGGACTGTAAAGGCGCCATTATACTGTATTTATACTTATTTTCTCTTTTTCTTCTCAAATCCTTAAACTAAAACTGCTCCCCCTGAAGAAAATTGTCCTAAATGTGAAACACTTGGCATGCGGTGAAGATTGAAGGTTCAGACATTTGTTTGTGTGTCTTTGTCATCATCTTTTTTTTTCACATTACATTTTCAAAATGTACCCTGATACACAACCTTTAAGGTCTTTTTATTCTTTTTTTTTTTTTTGCATGTTGCTCTGTAATATATGATCCGAGCAAGTGAGAAAAGCATGAACAAAAAGAAAGAAGTCTGGGGGATGAGTGAAAACGCAGATTTGCATGATTGCTTGAGAAGATGAATGATTTGTGTCTAGGAATTTGTGACAGCTATTTTGTATGGTTGCAGAATTCACTTGTATTTTACCTCTCATATGAAACAAATGTTAAATCTGCTAAAAGATATGTAAGTGGCGTGTCCTTGTTATATTTTGTATTGTTCCATATCTTTCTGAAATATAATACCATACATCTAGTAACACGTGTAATGTAAGTAAAGTATGATTTAAATCTTTCTTTGATCCTTGCTTGCTTTAACTGCCTTCCCACACAGCCTGTACCTGTGACCTCTCTGCTCACACTGTATGTTCGTGCAATCGGGCATTTTTCATTGCAAATTCTAACAAAAAAATTCTATTTAAATGTGATGGCTCCAGAGATACCCTTAGCATTTTTCCTTTCTATAAAAAATTATGGGTAAAAATTATTGAGAAGACATTAGTGAGGTCTGTCTGTTTTGCAGCAAAAATTGGAGGTATATGTATAAGCGCATTGAGGTGGCGTCACGCAGAAATGTGGAAAATCAGACTGCAAACCTGCTCACATTGCAAGACAGCCTTCCAAAAAGTTTTTAAAAGGCAGAAATGAATCTGATCATCTAAGAGCCATGTCATCAGCCATTCGGGGATTAATTGAGATCTGACCAAAATTCAGGCCAAAATTCAGACCGATTATAAAATTAGTCTGAGGGACTAACCTGGAAACTTCCCTACACTTTTCTATAAAAGTGTTTGTCTTGTGCCTTTACAGATATATCTTTGCTTATCTGAGCAACAGTGAGCAAATGTTAAGTTTTACTAAGTATGTAAATGTAAATATACCTAATTATTTAAAGTCACATTTAAATCAACCAATATACATAATAAAAATACACATTTAATAACCCACTTCACCTACAGTATGAATCTATAATTATTATTTATTTACTCATATAAAATGCAAAATATTTTTTAGCATCTACTGTGAATTATTCAACTACTACAGTAAAACTAACATGAACTTTAATAAGTCTGGTAAAGTCTGGACTCAATAATGATTCCTGAATTTTTAGTGTTATTTTGTTTTCTGAAATATACAGCTATAGCTGATGAAATAGGAAAGCAGGTCAGAGGGTTGTTTACATATTCTTTGAAATTTCAATATCAGACATAGTGTGAAGGTTGACTTCCTTGGACTCCTCTTCTCTTTTTTATTGTTGGTTCTTAAACCAACTAGATGCATATTGCAATCTACTGTATACTACATACTACTGTAGATGTTCTAGTAACTTAAGTTTGCTAATATACTGTAGGTCTACTAAATGTAGCTGATATGCACTAAATGGCCAGAGGTTTGTGGACACCTGAATATCTCACCCATACTGTATGTTGGGCTTTCCTAACCTGTAACCATAAAGTTTGAAGCATAACCTTGTTTAGAGTATCTTCACTGTAGCATTGTAAATTCATTGGAGCAGTTCCAGCATGACCATGTTCCTGTGCATAAAGACATAGTTTGCCATGGTTAGAGTGGAAAAACTCAAGTAGCCCAAAATGATCCCTCACCTACTGTAGGCCCAAGTGAAACGTTCCAGTATGAACTGAAACACAGAATGACCTTATTAATGCTCTTCTGGCAGAATATACAAATCCCAATGGGCAATTTTGGTGGGAAGACTTCTCGAAAGAGTGGCCATATATACAGTATTGTAGATGTTCTTGCAAAGTAAGTAAGGTTATAACTTCTTCATACTATAGAATGAATACATTTATTTTTTCAAGATTTAAACTACATAAAAAATAAATATTGGAATAATTGATCTATGGGAATATTTATTTTAAGTATTTGTGTATGTGTATGTTTAAATGTGTGTACTTGTATGTTCATGTGTCTGTGTGTGTAGAGGTTTTTAAGGTAAATTCATGGGTCTTAGGTCTGTTGGATTGCTCATGAGTAATTTTGTTTATTCATATTTTATATTCTTATACTTCTTCTGAGGTCTTATGCAGGTGAACCACCACAGCAAAAATGCAATTTATTTCTGACCCTGCACATGATGGCAAGCATTGATAGTGCCAGAGGCACACACGAAGAGCATTGGCATGGCACCAAAGAGCCTGCTATTTATGTATGGAATATAAATAAAATATTTTGTGTGCTCTCTACCAGAAAAGTTGATCTTTTCAAAGTAGCACACAATCATACTTATTTGTTGCATATTTTGATATGTGTGGATCAACGTTCCTGTGTGACTAGTGGATGTTTACCATTAAAACCTTTCACTTTAGTTTTATTTGTAGTGCGTGTATAATGAAAAAAAACCCCATACTTTTATTACTTTATTACTGAGTGAGTACAAAAATAATTTGATTTTCAACATCAGTATTCCACCACAAAGTTAAAAGTTAAAGAAAAATATAGGTTGACAGAAAAAAATCAGCACATTATATAAGCGAACACTTTTCAGACAAAAAACAAAACAGAAGTTTTGTGTATCGAATTTTTGCCCATTCCTCCTGACAGAACTGGTGTAACTGAGTCAGGTTTTAAGGCTTGCTGTTTGCTTGAAGGTTTCTACTGGATTGAGGTCAGAGCTACTCCAATCCCTCGACGTTGTTGCTCTTAAGTCATGTTACCACAACTTTGGAAGTACGCTTTGAATCATTGTCCATTTGGAAGAATCATTTGCAACCAAGCTTTAAATTCCTAGCTGATGTATTTAGTCGCTTCAATATATCCACATTGTCTCACCATTGTTCCTCCAAGCAAAGATGGATATTATGTCAAAACGGTTCACTTTTTGATCCATCAGACTACAGGACATTTCTTTATCGCCATGTCCTGCTGCAAACCAAAGTACACATCTCCTTCTTAAACGATATAAAGGCTGCATGGTCGCATGGTGTTTATACAGTACTTAAGTAGCATTGCTTGTACAGATGAACATGGTACCTTCAGGTATTTGGTAATGATGTCAAGGACATACCAGACTTGTGGAGATCCACAATTGTTCTGAGGTCTTGGCTGATTTCTTTTCATTTTACCATGATGTCAAACAAAGAGGCACTGAGTTTGAAGGCAGACCTTAAAAATTTCAAGACGGACACCTCCAGTTAACTCAAGATAGATATATAAAGTACTTGAAGGGAAATTGTAACAGGAAAATGTAATTGTGTCAAATGATGTGAATTAGGCTATCAGAAGCTTCTAAAGCCATGGAAGAAAGGAAATTTCTAAGCTGTTTAAAGGCACAGTCAACTTAGTGTATGCAAACTTTTGACCCACTGGAATTTAGTATAGTGAATTATAAGTGAAATAATCTATGCATAAACAATTGCTGTAAAAAGTACTTGTGTCTTGCATAAAATAGATGTCCTTGTCAAAACTATAATTTGTTAACATGAAATCTGTGGAGTAGTTTAAAAATTAGTTTTAATGCCTTCAACCTACAGTAAGTGTATGTAAATTTCTGACTTTGATTATATACAGTACAGTACTAACTAGTGCTAACCACTTTGCCACTGTGCCACCTACTGTATATACATGTATACACATTTCCCTATGGTGCGATAAGGAACAAACCATTAGAGAAAGCAAGGACATATTAATAGAATCATCCAGGTAGAATTTTCAAAACAGCACCATCCAGGTAGAATTTTCAGTCTTAGATAATTGTACACTGTAAAATGTCCATCTATATTTATTCTTAGATAGTACACTAAAACTAAACAGTACTGCTGAAAAATGTTTTTTATAAGCATGATATGTATAAGATTACATTTATGCATTTGGCAAATGCTCTTATCCAGAGCGACTTACATTTTTATCTCATTATACATCTGAGCAGTTGAGGGTTAAGGCCTTGCCCAACAGTGGCAACTTGGTGGTTGTGAGGTTTGAACCTGGGACCTTCCAAACTGTAGACCAATGCCTTAACCACTGAGCTACGCCTGGCCCCCGATTACAGCAGGAGTTCTTGAGTAGATAACCTGTTAATTGAAGTTTCTTGCACTGTTTAAGTGCCAGTGCACTTTTGAACCATAGGTTGACCATGGAATATCGAACACTCTTAAATAAGACACTAAATCCAAATAATTGCATCTTCTCAGTATAGCGTGCTGCTGTAGTAGCAAACTTCCATAGATAGCATTGTTATTCATCACAAGTGTATGGCCATGACTCAAAAGATACAACCTGGTTATATTTCTCCAGTGGAATGTGTGCATGCACATATCAGTGTTTCTTGTGGCCCTGTTAATATGGATTTGTTTGGTTGATGGTCAGTAATGTCTCAGGCTGATGTAAAAGGCATTTTACACTCTCTGTGCTGCTGGATAGCACCTCACCAACTGCTGAGTGGATTAATGGCCACCCATGTGGACTCAGGCACCAAATACATTCCCTCTAGCCAGATCATTCAGCTTGTCCTTGCTGTATTGATCTGCACGTCTCCCATGTTCACAACTTCCGCATTCTTGCTCCTCTGTTTGACAGGAAAGAGATTTACCAGTGGGATGAGATCAGAGAGAGAGAGAAAGCTATAATTCTACAGGGAAATTACCAGTAGAAGATTGATATCCATGGAGTGTTTATTGGGCAGTAGAATTAGCCTTGTTGCACTGCGGATGCAGAGGTAAGTACATCTCAATATTATCCAAGTTAATTGTATCAATAGGGCATGTTGGGTACTGCAACCCCTACTGTACATTCTGGATTAAAATTGTATGGACACATTTTTTGTTCATTAAAGTATCAATATAGTATAACTACTTATTATAATAGTATCCCTCAATTTGGTTTTATTATTACAGTTAAAATTGTTGTAGCATATAGTCCTAACATCTTCTGTTTTTGGATTTATTGGTCTTATACAGTATGTGTTAGGAATTCATGTAAAATCTGTATTCTTACAAAAGTTGGTCAAATTCAAAAAGCTATAGTTATTCCACTTTGTTGTGCCATGTTTTGGTTGCACAGAAACCTATTTAACAAGGGTAAAATTGAGTTGAACATACTTTAACATTAGCTAGCTCAAACCTGAAGAAAATGAGTGAGCACTTAAATTCCTCTTTTGGGAACATTTCTACTGGAGGCCAGGAACATATTTTTATGTCATGTTCATGATGCACAGAAATTATGTGCAATATTTAGTTTAACATGGCCACAAGATACTAAAATAAAGTAATGAGACTTTACAGTATGTTGTGGTTGTGCTGAATACAGCACAGAACTATGATTCTCTGCAGCCACCTCTCTCACCTGACAATACTCATGTCACATGACTGTTTAAATCTGGTTCATGCTTTGGTTTCCTGAGCACAAGTAATGAACTCAAGAACAGTATAAAGTATAGCACTCTTTGTCTAATGTCTGTTATAAGTAGCATCATTATTAAACTGTAAGTTAGACAATATTTGGTTCCCCAAGAAGGAGCCCAACAGACAATGCATACTTTGCCTGCTGTTCAAGGACCACCTGCTGTGGACAAGTAAGGAGACATTCCCTAAAAGTCTTTGTTTGCATGTTTGTTTGTTTTTGTCATGGGAGGACTAAAGATCCCATGAGCCACTGCATCCCACCTTATTATGGACCCGATTGACATTTGGGATTAATAAGAATGAATATTTAAATGGTATTTGAAAAGCACCCGTTGTCTAGCATCTGCTGTGAGTAGTGTCATTAATGTTGTTTTTATGCCATGCAACTTATTATTTCATGCTTGTCTAGCTTCTGTTTGTGTTATGTAGTCCTAGTCTCCATGCATGTGTAACTTAAAATAAAACGTTCTGCATTTGCATTCATTTTCCACCAATTCATTACTGATCAACCATAATATTAAAACAACTGAGAAGTGAAGTGAATAACAATGATTATTTAACAGTGGCACCTGTCACAGGGTGGATTATAGCAGTAAGTAGACAGTCAGTTCTCAGTGTTGATTGGTTGGAAGTGGGAAAAATGGGCAAGTGTAAGACCAAACTGTAATGGATAACTGGATCAGAGCCTCTTCAAAAGGCTCTTTCGTGGTGTTTCTGGTATTCAGTGGTTAGTACATACTAAAAGTTGTTCAAGGAACTACTAATAAACCAGCAAAAGGGTCATGGGCACCCAAGGTTTACTGATGCCAGTAGGGATTGAAGGCACCCGGATCAAAAACAGCTTAAAAACGTTTATGTTGGCTATGATAGAAAGGTGTTAAAACAGAAAATGCAGTGTTCTGCTGGGAAACCTTGGGTCCTGGCATTCATGTGGGATGTTATTTTCACATGTATCACCTACCTAAACATTGTTGCAGACCAAGTACACACTTTCATGGGAATGGTATTCCATAATGACAGCAGAATCAATTAGCAGGATTATGTGACGTGTTCTCCCTCACTGCATTAAATGGTCAAGAATTTTGAGGGACATGACAAAAAGTTCACAATGCTAACTAGGACAATAGAGCTACCACATTGTTTATTTCAAGTTATTTTAAGCCGACGTAATACAATTGTGCCCACATTTACCTAACAGTATGTGCTCTGTTTTAAAAGAGCTAACAACTTTTCAGAAAAGCTTAGAGTTAGATTCTGAAAATTAGGGCATTGGTTCTGTAAACAACGCTGCACAAGCCCAGCCATTTTGTCTAACAGAAACCGTACACCTTACCTGCATGGCTCAGGTTCTGCATATTTTAGCGTTGCAGTGTTAAAATGAAACAACAAATGCATGTGACTGTATTTATTCCAGTTGGTACAACATTCACAATAATTAAATAAATAAAAAAGGCCCACTTTACCCACCAGCCAAACTACCTACATGCTCTTCAGTAGCTCCATGAAGGGCAGCTGAAGCATAGCACAGAACTCTGGGCCTTCTACATAATCAGTTTCATTGGGCTCCCTTCCTTTCTTAATCCATATCTCTCATATTTCATTCCAGAATTACAAGAGCCCTCCCATCATTTGGGCCCTGGGTAGTCAGTCCCCCCCCCATCCCCCCCACTATGATGCCCCTGAGGACAGTAAAATTATGTACACACAGGACAGAGAAAATTACTTGCATCGTATATATCACACATATTTGCATCAAGCTTAAATCATACACAAAACAATGTATCATTATTCATATTCATAACAACACTCAGGGGCTAACAAACATGATTAAAAGAGAGAACAACAAAATGAACACAATAATATATAAAATGCAATAGTCATGCAGGAGCCATGGTACACAGAGAATGTATGAGGGCAGCGGGGAAACTTGGGTGATTCAGGAACAGATAAAAAAGAGGAGAAATCAAGGTATTGTAAATTGTAGGACAAAACAAGTCAACAAAATTAAGTGAAGAGAAGAATAAGAAAAACATACCAAATATAAAGTTGGATTGTGCTGTTTGAATGGTTGTGAATCTCTGTTCCTTTCTCTTGCATGCGTGCAATTCTCTGTAAATCCCGTTTGTTAGAATTTGAGTGTTTTATGAATATTAAAAGTGCTACATGATTAAACTGATGAAAATATTTTAATGTAACTGTAAATAAGTATCACGCTCTTTGCATAATGCTATGTCACTGACCTCACTTACCATTTTAATGCTCCAGCTGGTCTGTAACTTTGCTGCAGTCTGTAAATGAATTTGAATGTTGATTTATTTTATTATATTGTTTATCGGTTCTGGACTATTATGACCGTTCCAATTATTGTCCCTTCTAGTGCGTTTGATTGCTGCATTCACACAGCTGTAAATGTGTGTTAATTTCACCCCGATTGCAGATTACCAGATTATTCTTTCTCTTCAAAAAACAAAGTTTTGGCATCTATGTACAGTATATGAGGGAACAATGTAGCGATTTGACTTAAATAGAATAAAAGATGTTTGTAACTCATCAGAAAGAGGCTGGAGTTCAGTGATTTTGCTTGCATCTTACACAGACAATTGTTTTGAATATGAAAACTTGTGAAATTTGAGAGCATGTAAAAATGAGTGATTGTGTGAGTCTCGTCCTCGATGCATGAGAGTTCTCAGCTTTTGCTCTGACATGCTCACTGGGTCCTCTGGAAGCAGTGACCGTAACAGAAAATTTTATTTAATTGTATATTTTCAGCCTCATGCCCCAAGTCTCTTGGTATAGGCTCCAGGCCCCCCTCGAAGATGGCACGGTGGTGTAGGGGTTAGCACTGTTGCCTTGCACCTCCAGAGTCCGGGTTCGAATCCTGGCTCTGTGTGCATGGAGTTTGCATGTTCTCCCCGTGCTTGGTGGATTTCCTCCCACAGTCCAAAGATATGCAGGTTAGGCTAATTGGGGTTCCCAAATTGGCCGTAGTGTGTGTGTGTGCCCTGCAATGAATTGGCACCCTGTCCAGGGTGTACCCTGCCTCGTGCCCTAAGCCTCCTGCTTCAGGTCCCTGCGACCCTGAATACAGGATAAAGCGGTATAGAAGATGAGTGAGTGAGTGCATATTTTCACTATTTCAAACCGCTACTTAGAAAATGATTAGCTCTAATTTGGTTGAAAGATATTTCTGCTTCACTTTACATTTAGTAGACTGTATGTAGCTACTGTAGATGCACTATGGCCAAGTATTGTATGTGAACCTTGCCCAAGCTCTTGCCCCCATATGTTATTGGTGATGTAGGCGAGTTCTGAATGACATTCAATCACATTTAATCTCAGGTTACAAAGGAACTATCATGCAGCTGTCATCAATGAAAATGTCCTGATTAACCCAAAATAAAGACCAGGTGTTCCTGACATCTTCTTGGTTTCATGTGACTGCTGAAATCACAGTCTGCAAAAAGCTTGCAAAGCATGTACTGTATCTCTCATTTGTTTAAAGGCAGGGCTATACAAGAATTTACAAAGCATTAGATGTACCATGGAACAAAATACTGGCTTTTATCAGCAAATGGAAAACATGGAGCTCAACCATAACACCACACCAGGACATCCCTTCATAATGCATAAAAGGACAAGACAAAGACTTACCAAGGAAACAAAACCAACAGCAACATTAAAGTAGCTCCAGGAATTTCTGACAAGTACTGATTATGTGATGTGATAAGCCTTCATATTCTTTACATCTGGTCAGTAGGATAGAGAGGCTAGACTTTACATCATTTAGGAATGCAATGTTCAAAAAGCATATTGGTGTGATGTTCATGCACATTTGAAATATAGGTATGTAGATAAATTAATACCTGGGTATTTAGCCTAACTTAATTATTCGCTACGATGCTTATCCTATGCCTGAAGAAGCATGAGGAGGGGATCATCTTGATGGAGTGCTAAGCCATCACAAGCATACACACTCAATCACACACTTTTGGAAATTTGAAAATGGCTGTTTGCCTACCCTGCATGTCTCTTGACTGAGGAAACCTGAGGAGAAAGCCTGAATACCTTAAGGAAACCCTCCAAGCACAGGCAGAACATGCAAACTCCTTACACACAGACCTGGGGCAGGAATCAACACCCATTCCTGGAGGTGCAAGGGCACAGTGCTAACCACTATATTGCTGGCTAAAATTATTCATCAAACTCAATGAGAAATATTACAATAAGTGAATTATTACAATAATCATATAATATTACATAAATGTGTATATTAGCAAGCCAGCATGGTGGCTTAATGGTCTCCTTGCATCTCCTGGGTCAGGTCTAATCCTCAGCCAGGTTTGATTCCTGTCTGTGTGCATGGAGTTTGCAAGTTCTCCCCGTGCTTGGAGAGTTTCCTCCTGGTACTCTGGTTTCCTCCCACAGTCCAAAGACATGATTAGGCTAATTGGCATTCCAAAATTGCCCGTAGAATGTGAGTGTGTACCCCGCCTTGTGCCTTAAGGCTCCAGGTGAGAAAGATGATGAGTGTGAGTGAGAGCATATATTAGCCAATATCCTGGCTTATAATTGATTGTTTGACATCACAATAAAAAAAATATATATTAATTGAAGAACCTCAACTCACCTATTAACCAAAAAGAGACTACTGTACATGTGAGCTATAATCCAGCTGCACCAGCTGACTGCTTGGTGAAATTCTTCAACAAATAAAAGCTAGATTTATATAATGAATTTAGGGCAAGTTTGCTGTCAGAGGGAAAAAACACAAAACACAACACACTGGGTGTTCTGGTGCCTTTCTGTTATGGCCAACATTCAAAAAGTGTTGCATTGACTTTCCTGTGGGATCAGACTGGAGGAGCTGGTTTTTGATCCCGGAGAACTTGTAAGTTATAATCATTAAAAAAAAAGCCTTTAAATATGTAATTTTACATTTAATGGATCTACAATACATAAGAGTGTCCCAGAAATACCTTTATGATCCCAATTCTGATTTAATCTGCCATATAGGGGCTAAATTAACAAGCACAAATAGTTCCTCTGAATTGTCAGGCAGTTGCTTGTCCTTAATGCCAGGAATATTGATTTGTCCACCTGTCTTAGAGATTACTTGCTTTATAAGTAGTATGAATTCCCAAAACCCACCATTTTGAGTTATCAGGCAATAAGACAGTTCAAATTGATAAATGAACTTGCAAATTAATATGGTCATATAATTTGGTATTGTAAACAGTTCAGCACTTTAATTGCTTTTTTGTCTCAGTAGTCCTGTAGTTTTTATTTTTATTTTTTTTTCATTGAGGAGACTGTGATTTATTTGTGGTAACATGTACAGTAGGAATGTTGAATTCATATGATCCTCATGGTGTGTTTACAATCTTCTTTTTCTTTTTTGATGATACCCTACATGTGTTTTGCTATATTTCCAAGATTGTTGTCTCAAGTACTGCAGGTTGTATTTGCCCAAGTCTTCATAAGTCCATAGAGAACATAAAGAAAACAAAGAATGTGAATGTTATTAACATCCAAAGTGCACTAGAACAAGCATGGAACTTTCATCCAACTACAGAGCAAATGCTGTTGTTCATATGCACAGGGAGAACATGCAGAGCAAACCAGTCCTGACCTTTTTGGCCCCTTTTTACAATCAGTCAACTTAGCTTTGGTTCTCATGTATTCTTAATGACAGTCCACTATATAGCAATTGAGAAAATTCTGCAGCTGAGACCATAGGGAGAATGTGAGTAAATTTAAGTCATAAACAGTGTTTTTCTCCTCTCATCTTCCTTCACCGACCTTGTGAAAATTGTCCAAAGCAATTTTCCGTAATAAAAGTACTTTGTGGCTGGGGCTGAGTTTAAAAAAATATCTCATAAAAAGGGAAAAACACTGTTTGGCCACAATATTGAAGCACCAGTGGTGAAACTGAGGTTCAGTCATTTGGACTGATGTGCCAGTATCTCCAACATGAGAAGCTTTGATTTTGCTCTTCAAACCAGTCTCAGTTTGAATGCAAAACATATGAAGTGTCCAAAGAGTGGATTTTATTATTTTTTCTTTTCCTTTTTTTTTATTTTTTATGCGTGCTCCCAATGTGAAACGTGTCATAAATTATCGCAGTGATTGTGTTTACCTGCTCATCTGTGATTGATCTTTGTGAAAGAGAACAAAGTAATGTATTTGCATGTTAAAGGACACTTTTGGAGAGCTGTAATTATCTTCAGCGTGCAATGCTATTTACTTATCCATAATTTATTTTCGGCAAGGAAAACATGGCCAGGGCCACAAATATGTTGCCAAGTGCCAGTTAAAATTTGCAGTTAATTGAAATTCACATTTGCATGAACAAAATCAAACACTCATTTGCATACATGAGCTGATGAAAGAGATAACTGCTAGTGTTTGTACTCTGTATTCTGTCGAAGCCCGCCTGCTAATTGCTAAATGGTGTAAATAGGGGACGATGTACATTACCAAACTAATGCACACAATGCGTCAAAGTAAATGTTTCCACTCAAACAAACTAGTGGATGCTGTGGCTGTTTTTTTTTTCTTCTTGAAATTGAAAAAGAAGACTTAAATGTTAAAAAAACTAAAAAGCATCACTATGGATAGTTGCTCCATTTAAAAGATGCCCACACCCAAGCTGTGTTAGGTGGGGGATAACACACACACACACACACACACACACACACACACACACACACACACACACACACACACACACACACACACACA
>JAQMYJ010000005.1:18274087-18291770 GCA_030014305.1 Clarias laeviceps
ACACACACACACACACACACACACACACACACACACACACACACACACACACACACACACACACACACACACAAGCTCATCAATTCCATAAGGAATCTGTTACACACCCCAACTGTAGGCTCCCTTCACTACATGCACCTAATTAATGCATGGTGCCTCACAAGAGGACACTGGGCTATCAGCCTCGGCTCATCCGCCCCCTACTCCCCAAGTAACACTCTTCAAAAAAAAAAAAACATGATAAATGACTTTGATTTAAGGAGCTGCTCTGTGGACCCCAACCTGGTCAGGAGGGCTGACACTCTTTTGTTTGATATCGCACCATAAACAGCTTCAACCAGCAATTTCCACCAACCTATAAACGCTAATGCACAAGCCTTGTCCAGACCACATAGATTTGGTCAATCATGTGTACCAACATTACAGAATGCATTTATGCTTAACAAACCCAGTGTTGCTTAGGCACTAGTTCCCATCTGTATTTGCATAAACTGTTATAGAGAGATAATTCGGAAGGTGATTAAGGTCACTGTGCTTTAAAGTACAACAATGGATTAAGGAAAATCTTTGAAATGTCTTGCCATATGCTCATAGTGGTAAATCACAAAGCAATTATATTTAACACGTACAGTACGTGTCTGACATAAAGCTACAAATTCAGCAAGACATGGGGCATTTTTATACTTTGACAAAACAGTTGGCTAAAAAGATGGGTTGATGCTTGTTTAGTGTTCTTTAGTGCCTCCTTACTCCCTAGTTACGATTTAACATTTACTTCACAAACATAACAGAAAAGCTTCTAATGCATAACAGCTCTTAAATGTGTATAGACACATTACAGAGAATAATAAAGCTAGAATGGATGCAGTAGAGACGTTTCATCTACCGGTGAATCCATCAGGGATTTTAGCAAATACAATTTAAATCAAACAACCATTTGTGCATTATTTAATTTGCTGTAGAAAGCTAGTAAGGTGGTGATAAAAGTAATAGATGATTTGTGTGTAATTAGTTATCTAGGTTTATGCCCGCTATAAACTTACGAAAGTTTGAAAAGAGTTCTGTTTTGTGATTGAAATATTGAACTGTTTTTTAGCTTTACACAGATCAGCCACTACATTAACACATTACCATTGATTATCAGTTATAAGGTTCACCAATGTTCACAAAGATCAAAAGCCAGCCTGTCCTGTCCAATCCCACAGAAAAGTCAATGTAGGACAAATTGATGGAAAAAGTCAATGCTGACCATGATCAAAGGTTATCAGGATCAAGAATTAAGATCACCCAGTGGCCCACAGACCACAACAGGCAACGAGCTTAAAGCCGCCGACCCAGGATTCAAATTCCCCATATCCCAATCCGATTGAGCCCCACCCCCCATCCTACAGGACCTGCTGCAAACATCCTGTTGCCAGACACCATAGAACACCCCCCCAGAGATTTTGTGAAGTCATCTCCCAAGGGCCCAGAGTTGCCCATGTTGCCATAATATTTTTTGTTGCACTGTGTAATTGGTCTAATTGGTGTATAATGTAGAATGTTTCCAAAATAGGCCATGCAACATGATCAGACTTACCTGGGCTATACTAAAAAAATTAATAAATTGAAACTTCTCCCCTTCTTTGCAAATACAATAAGGCTTGTGAGTCACATAGTAATGTGGTATGATAATGTGCATTTTTTTTTTTTTAACTGCTGACAGTATTTCTTGTTCATTTTTATAGACTACCGAAATTATAGAAACATTTTATGTAAAAAAAAAAAAAAAACTCCATTTGCTGTACCGCATTCCCACCTGACTTGCAAGCTTAATTGTGCCTACAAGGAAGAGAAACATTTTCACTTGCCTCGCAAGTCTGATCAATTGTTGTGAAAAAAGTGAAAAAGCTTTACAAATATAGTGTGCTACATTTAATTTGTTAAAAGAGATGCAGAAAGTGTTTATATATTTTTATTATATTGATTTCATTCAATTCCATTCAGATAGTGCAGTGGTAGAGATCAAAATGCATTCATGCGGAACATGAGAGCTGATATGCTGCTATGCGGTGTATGCTCGTCCCAGAACATTGCTGTTCAACATGTTGTCTTTTTACTGCATTGCTATTTTGTAGTTCAACATGTGGCAGTCATCTCTGACAGCCCTCTAAGTGTAGTTTGACAGGTCTGTAAAATTAAAAGACATATTTGTCTGTCTGACTGAAGCATTCTGACCCAGGCATGCAGTATACGCATTCATCTGAGCTACACTGCAGGCTGGCTGGTAATTGAAAAGCATTGCTCAGTGTAGCATATATACTCACCCATGCATTGAAGCTACCATTACCTTCCCTGTGTGGCCTGAACGACTGAAGTGGCATGATAGGAATCACTAATGATGTGGAACCTCACACTTGAATCAATGCGAAAGGATGAGTGATTTACGACCCAGAGGACTCGCATAGGAGCTTTATAGCTGTTTAGCGTGCTTAATAACTTCGTTGTCAATGCTGTATATTATACATACATTTGTGGGTAAAGGCCACAAGAGGTGTTTAATTTATAAATGCCAAGAATTTGCAAAAACATCTGGGAAAATACAATCTCACTTGCAAAATTTCAGTAGGTTAAAATATACTTAGATATTATGCATACTACTGTATACTATTACATACTATATAATATAAATATACTTCCTGTATATACTAATGTACATCAATTATAGTTTTTCTGTCTATCTTTTGGTAGAAAAACATATCACAGCAATTCATTCATATATCTCTAACTTATAGCTCCGGGCTCCTTGTTTAGATCCTGAGCTCAGATTATTGTGTTTCTAAAGGTTTCACCCTGCCTGTGTGAGTTTCCCTGCGTTCTCTGGTTTCCTCTTATCTCCCAAATATCCCGTTGACTATCTGGCTACATTAAATTGCCTTTAGGTTTGTTTGACAGTGTGAATGTGTGTACATGGTGTCCAGTAATGAACATCCTACTGTGACCCTGGCCACGATCAAGCTGTTACTGAAGATGAATAAATGAATGAATGAATGAGTGCATCTGTAGCCAAGACAACAAACTGGTTTAGATGCTAATTTGGTATGCTATGATTTATTGAGCATATTAGAGCTCTGGCAAGACATCTGCATGGAAAATGACTAAGCTAATTAAAGAAATCCTCAGCAAATAATTTTGCAGGTGCTTTTTAACCCCTAAACTCAAAGCAACCGCCTGCAAGTCCACATTTATATTCATCACTCTTATACCTTTATAGATTTTCCTGTCACTTTTACACTAGTTACTGAATAACATGCTTTTAGATGAATAACAGAATGATACATTGAGACTTTAAAAATAAGCAGCTGGCTTTTACAGTGCAAATACCTAGAATATGTGCCTGCTAGCTTGTAGAGTACAAAAAAAGGCTAATCTTGCTTAAGTCAGGTGCTAATATGCAGTAAGTAGACATAGAGAATCTAATAGTGATGTATCTGCCTGTTTCGCTAGTCTCCAGCAGATGGTACACTGAAAACTAGGAGCAGAGAAGAGTGGAGGAGATTGAATCAACACATCCTCATTCCCTCGTCTGATTCCCCAGCCTCACTTCCCACTCTAGACGCTCCTAAATGATTTCATTACACCTCCATAAGCAAGCCATTAGATCAGAACAGGCTTCATTGGGCCTTGCAAAGTTCTTGCAGTTTATATAGCTGTTGGGGATCGATGCAACATAAGGTAATGCAAGGACTGCAAAGGCACGTACAAGGTAACAAATACTGTATGATGTAGATGTGATAGGGCATCAGAAGTCAGGGAAAAATAGTTAACCGCTAGGGAATTACATATACAGTAATGTTCAAAAGTTAGTACCCCCTCTTTTAATTCTTAGTTTAAAAACAATATAAATCATCAAATCATAGTGGGACCTTTTTTTTCCACCGTACAACTATTTATTTAATAAAAATGCTGCCAAAAATATATATATAATAAAGTGGGCAGTACTAATTACCCCCTTACTGCTTCCACGGGATTTAAGAGGGTAATTTGCAGCCAGATGATGCTAATCATCAGCCCTTGATTAACTGATCAGTTGTGCAGGCCTCTATAAAATCAAAAGTTTTCAGCATGCAGATGTGTGTTAACACAATGGCAAGAGGAAATGCATAAGCAATGGACACAGAGAAGCAAATGTTGCTGCACATCGTTCTGGAAAGGGTCATAAAACCTTTTAAAGGGTTAAAAAAAAAAAAAAAGTAATATGGAGTTCATTGTTCTACAGTGAGAAAGATTGTTCACAAGTGGGAAGCATTCAAGACAGTTGCCAGTCTTCCAAGGAGTGGACATCTCAGGACATTCACTCCAAGGTCAGACTGTGCACTGCTCAGAGAAAAACAAAACAAAAACAAGAGCTAGATCTCAGACCCTACAGGCCAGACTGAGCATGTTAAATGTTGGAGTGAAAGAAGAAGGTTGGAAGAGTTGCCAGGTGAAAGCCTCTCCTGTCTAAAAAGAACATTGAAGGACTACTGAGATTCGCAAAACTGCATATGAACAAATCACAAGGCTTCTGTAACAATGTTTTATGGACAAACGAGACCAAAGTAAAGTTGTTTGGCCTTTATGTCTAGTGCCATGTTTGGGGAAAACTAAACAGTATGTCAGCACAAATACCTCATACCGACTGTCAAGCATGGCAGTGGAGGGGTGATAATTTGGGCTAATTTGCAGCCACAGAATCTGGTTGACTATGAAATCCTCTGTATACCAGAGTACTCTTGAGGCAGATTTAAGGCCATCTGTCCGACAACTAAAGCATAGTCAAAATTACTGTAGGTCATGCGACGGAAGAATGATCCAAAGCACACCAGTAAATCTACATCAGAATGGCTGAAGAATCAAGGTTTTGCAATGGCCTAGTCGAAGTCCAGACCCCAACTCAATTGAAATGTTGACATTAACAGAGCTGTACATAAGCAAATTTCCCAAAATCTCAATGAACTGAAGCAATGTTATAAAGACGAATGGGCCTAAATTCCTCCACAATGATGTGAGAGACTGATAAAGTCATAGAGGAAACTTATTGCACTTAAAAGGTGGATCTACCAGCTATTGAATCATGGAGGTACTTAGTATTGCCCCCATTTCTTTTTTGTTAAATAAATAATGGCATGGTGAAAAAAGTTATACAGTATGTACTAAGACATGTTATGATTAGATGATTTTTATTTTGTTTTTACACAAAAACACATAGAATTAAAAGAGAGGGTACTAATTCTTAAGCATGACTTTAATTGTGATCATATGCATGTGTGCCATAAGTGCAGATTTATCAATTCTTAGCAGTGACAGATGATTCAACATTCTATCTAACAAGACACTTGCAGTTTTTTTTTCTTTCGTTTAATCTGCTTGGTTGCACCACCTCATTCAAAAACATGCTGAATCCTTGGCATGTGTTTAACTGTGAAATTTAGTAAGTTAAACTGTGAAAGGATACTGAATTTATCAGCTAATGTGACATCAAGTTTATAGCTAGTGTACAGTGAGAATGAGCTGCATCTTGTAACTTTCTTCTTATCTTTACTTCTTTACTCTACCTTTTGTCTCGATCTTCCATATCACCAAAATTACAGAAATTATGGGATTACAAGACTTCAGAATAAGCAGTGTGTTTACTCTGTCTCTGTGCCCATCACTCGGTATTGATTGATTATAATACATGTTTAGCCGCTTCTGTTCTCCAAGCTTTCAACAGCAGGCTCAGTCGATAACGTCCTACAGGCTTTGAGTGACACCAGCGGTCCAGCCCACTATATAAGAGTTGTCTCCAGGCTTGGAGTCCAATATTACTTTGAGATAAATGATTGCATGAAGCCAAACGTGATGACAACATTTTGAACTGTTTGGTATGCCATTTACAGCTTCTGAAAGACTGCATATAAAAAGTAGGTCTATATTACATTTTCTTTCTTTTGCTTTTTCAAAACAGTGTAGATTTGCATGGAGATTATTCCTTCTTCTACTTTATGTTAAAATCCATATTTAGACAGGACCAGAGGTGTTTTATGATATAATTTAATAAGGGAAGTACATTGATTAGGCATATTGTAGATTTAATAGTATACCATTTTTAGAACAAACAAAACACTTTCTTATATTGTCTGCTAGTCATTTTAATTATGATTCATGGATGGGAAGGTATGAGTGCGTATGCAAGTAGGTCTGTCACTTAGGGGAAACTGACTAAAGGTGTGGGAGTTTTACTTTCCCAAACCAATCGATATGACCTCCAGAAAATGTATTGGCATAATCAATCATTCAAGAGTTCAAGCTGTTTTAAAATTCTGTCTCCTGTCAGCAGCAGTTGACATATTATATTACCATCCATTGCGGCTTATCTGCAACAGACAATGTTGCGCGGCTGCTCTCGGCTCAGTAACCCAAATTAAATGTACCCATATGAATAGGCTTTTCTTTACTGAATTAATGTGTAACTAGTAGCCAAGATAAATCAATGAACAGATCATGGGTGGCGTAAGGTAATAGAAAGCAAATGCAGGCATGACCACAGATGCTAATTTAATCTAAACAAGGTAAACCACAAGAACATTTGATGTCAAGGTATACATTTTCAAATCTAAATACATGGGATCTCATTCTGTGAATGAAATGATTTCAAAATCTTATCGATGCTCTTAATTTTTTTGCAAAAGGCGAGGTGACTTGTGAACAAGTTAAAAACCAAAAAAAAACACTTCTTCACGTAATATCTTACAAGAATCTAAACACAAGGAAAGAGCGATATAGCCTGTTCTCAATTATAGGTGATGTTCTATGGTCGGATCTGTAATGCCTCACGCGTTTGGAGTTTTCAAATCAATCAGGTTCAGGCTGACATCAAACCAGCATTACTTATCTGGTGTTCTTGATTTCCAATCTATCTGTCAGGCTGCCTCAAATGGGGAATTTCATTACTTTGAACAAGTAGGGGGAAGGCAGGAGGTGGGAGACAGAAAGCATAAATCATGTTACAGGCGCTGGCCTCTGTACAGTGGCATCATTGGTCTGACTGCCTATGAATGCAGTGAGTGTGTGAGATGTGCGTGTATGTGTGAGTGTGTGGAGTCTACCACTCTGTGTGTGCATGTGTGTGTGTGTGTGTGTGTGGGTGTGTGTGCGCATGTGTGTGCGCATGTGTGTGTCCTCCGTTTTGTCACTCCCACAGTTTATCAGGGCCCAGTGTCGTTCTGGCAGCTGTGGTGCTTTGACATAATTGAGATATTTGGCAAATATTTCTTTCAGTGAAAGAAGGAAATATAGTTTGGGTCCAGTGCACCATGTTCTTTTAATGTGCTGTATAAAACCCACCCTTATAATCCCTCTTATGCTCTAGTGCTTTGTTCCAATGTATAATTTTCCCTGACATACTGTACACTATAAAGGTTGTTGATTACAAAGTGCTACAGAATATGACTAATTTATATATTTCACAATTTTTTTCTATTAGGAGCTAATTTTGTTCATTATAAAGTGTGATAATCAGTTACAGTCATTTCGACATTATCACTTGACTTTAAAACCACTTGAAACCAAAGTGAACCTTCTTGCATTAAGACTGGAATATGTTTTGAAATAACTGTTAACAGACTATATAGAAACCAGTGGTATAAAGTGATAACACCATACTGTTTGTACATTATTGCTAAAAGGATGTCAGCTAATAACTCATATCATCTATGTAAATTGAATCCTAATTTGATCTCTGTTTCCCCTCAAATCCATCACTATATGATAAGCCAATAAGTCATGGAGAACAGCAAGCTCTAAATTATTCATTAGCAGAAGTAATGAAAATATGTTAATTAGAGGATGGCTATTAAAGAAGCAATGCTGTCTATTTGCAATGTGCAATTTTATGCATTTTCTTAATTGTGCATAGTTTGAAGCTATGTGCATTAAAGCACAGCAAGTCATTTAGCAAAACACTGTGTTCTGGGAGTTTTCATAATAGGGACTCCATATCTATTCACCTCTCCTTTCATGAAACATCTAAATCAACTTCAAAACACTCTGGCTCTGAAGAAAGAAATGCCTGTGCTGCTCATGGAAATTCTGCCATTTCACAGTCATGCCCTGAGCAGAATGTAAAGCTGTCCCCTAGATCTGGGCCTTCAGTAAGTAAACACTTGTTCCCTTTTCCTTACTTTCTCAGCTGCTTCTGATTAAGCAATGGAAACCATTCACTTTTCACATTCTTTTTAACACACTTTTCTTTATGTCATGTCCGTGTGCCACTTCAACAGAGGCCCATTCTGGATGTTTATCAACAATGGGTGGTCAGAGCTTTGCTCTCTTGTTAGTAGTTGGGTCAAAGAGACAGCCTCTATCTGAGGGTCCAGGCTAAAACAGTCAGATTCATTGGTGGGACACAGTGATGATAACTCTAGCATGTGGGAGACAGCTCCATTCTCGTTACAGGCACAGGATTCATTCCTCGCATTTTGCTTGTCACCTCAGTGTCAATGTTTTGCAGGATGTTTGGGGGGGGAAAAAAATCAGGTGCTATGAGATAAAAGAAGCCTATTGAGGTCTAAGTGGGCTTCTGCTGGTGAAATGAGTGCTGTTTTATACTCAAATCGCACTATATTGGTAGTCCAATATGTCCAATCTTGCATTAATAGAATCAAAAGTGCATGTTTTACATTCATGATTTGAAATATTTGTGATGCAAATTGAATTTGAAAGGAAAACCACTTTTTATGCAGGAAGATCATTCCATTACTCAATAGATCAGGCTCATTATAGAATCCCACTGATAAGATAAAAAATATCCCACACAGCAATGCAGGAAATATAAGAAATGTATTTTTTTCATGTTTAACAGAACTACACATATTCATACAGATCATGTTTTATCAGGATCCTGTAATCGAAGGATGATCTACCGATATGCGAGCCTCGCAATGGGGGATGAATAGTGCTGACTAATGTCTCCTTGCTGTCTGCCGAGCCTATGCTAGTGCTGATGTAATCATGTCAGGAAACGCATGTCTGCCATCTCCAGTGCTGAAATCAAAGGAAACCGTGCCAAATGGCAGCACCTCTGGTCACACACAATTCCCCAATCCACCCCAAGGCCATTCCCAGCCACCATTTCCCTGGATCAGATAAAGCAATACGCGCACATATACTGCGTATGCCACCATGCTGGCTCCGGTTACTCACTCACACTACATTAACTGCCAAATCACTTTAGGTTATTCTCATTGTTATCCCGTTGGAAACTCTGCCCATTTCATGAATGATTTTTTATGCATAGTTGGCCAAGCCTGCCTAGTTTAATAAGTGTGTGTGACAGAGCGCAGTATCTGACTGACCCCCACCAACTCACCATGTCCATCCTTTCATTCTTGAATGACAAGCTCGCTATTGACCCAGAGTCACATAGTGCTTGGTGAATTAGGGCACCTAAGGGTTGAAACACTGTACATGACTCCAGCCACAGGAAGCTTGTTACACCAGGCCTAGAGTGGGTAGGGGGAGCTAATGGTTCAGACATTTTGAAATGACAGGCAATATTATGTTTCACTTGTGATCAGCTAGGGCTAGGAATGAAACAGCCAGAGAGATCTGATTAGGCCAATTACCTCATCATTATGGAGAGCAGCAAGCAGACAGTGGAGTTCATTTCACTTGCTGACTGCAGTCTCTGTGCTAGAAGGCTAATCAATTAATGGATTAGGCAACTGATACAAGCACTGTGGGGTTGTGGGTGACACCAAGTGGGATTACAGGGGCCTCTTGCCATTAAAAGGCAAAACATGGATGCTAAGCACTTTTTCCCCAGGATATCTACTTTCCCATGGAAAGTTTATAAGATGCCAATAATTGTGTCATCCTTTATCGTCTTTTATGTGCTAGTAATAGTTTTCTGCCCATAAATCAGATATACTGTACTGTATACAACTTTATACTTTGGTTACAGTATGAGTATAAGGTTTACTCTAACGATCCTATTTCAGTATGGATAATTCAAAATATTTTACATGAGTTTTGAAAATTATATATACAGTAACTTTGCTACTATTATTTTGGGTAGTTAAATAAATAATAAACAGAATAATGCATTAAACCTCATTGAACCATGAACCTATATGTGCAAATTGAATTTATTATTCATTTTTTAAAGATCCAATCAAAATTAAAATGAAGATGTCATTTTGTTGCAGTAATTGATGATTGTGTTAAATATATTTTAAATGCTAATAATTGATAACCTATAGATAATGAACAGTATAATGTGTACTCAAGTCATTCATGTGTTACATGAGTCATTTTTATGACTATTTATACTTTTATTCACATGAATTAATATTACTGTTGCACTACTTTTAATCAACTCCATTATTTATTTAAAGTCTGAGACTCTTATTATGTACTTACCCAATCTACTGACTAATTACAGAGCATAATCCTGTAATCAAGAAGTACAGTATAGACTTAAACAGAATGTCTGCATTTAAATAATGAAAACTGAAAAACTGAGTTGTTCAATCACCTTATCAAATCTTTCCCTCTACAGAAGAGTGCCACAACTTCCTTCTTGTCAAGCAGGTGGGAAGGCTTGATGCCCATGAAGCTGACAGACCTTGACACAGACAGGCATAAAAGCCTTGCCCACACCACTTTTCTTCCACTTAAACTTCCTTTTGCCACCTGCTGAGAAGCCTTGAACAGCCTCACTCTCTATGTCACTGCTGCAGACACAACCCCCCTCCCTGCATGCGGTTTCTTCCCTTTTCACATTTTCAGAGAGGACGGGTGATGACAGAGGTGTCAGTACAGGTCATGGTGATCTACAAAGCTTGTTCCCACTAGCTTCCTCCCCTCTTTGGTTATCCCTTCCCCTGGATAGGTTCACAGGGTCCAAATTCCTGACTGTCAGCAGGTATATGCATGTGGTATGGGGTTACATGAACTCCCCTGAGTATAGACCCACTCAGAGTTTTGTCGTGGTACGGACAGACACTCATGAGTCTGTCATAAGTCACAGGAAGGGAGCATTTACCTCACCGGAAGGGTATTACATAATTGGGATATCATTTTATATTGTATATAGTGTATACTAAGTATTTATACTAAGTATTAAGTTAATACTTAGTATAAATACTTGCTAAATATGCTTTTAAATGTGTCTGCTACTTATGCTCTGCAAAGCCTTTATAATGTATCTAATCTGAGGTGCTGTTTGTTAATTGATGATTTTTGAGGCTGGTAACTCTAAATGAACTTCTCTGCAGCAGAGGCAAGTTTTGGTCTTGGTTTCCTGGGTTGATCTTTATGAGAGCCAGTTTCATCGTCTGCTTGATGGGTTTTGCAAATGCACTTGACAATACTGATCTAGTAAGAACTATTTCAGAACAGCTGACCTTCATGTCTTAAAATAAGTTGTTAAAATAACTGTTGTTGTTGTTAATTACATAATGCAATGTGTGTTACTTAATTTTAATCCAGTATTATTCTAGAATGTAGTATAAAAAATTATTTTTGCTGGTATGTCCTAATGTACCTGACTGGTACTGTATCTGATCAAATATCCGATGAATTTCAAGATATATAATGTTTTAAACTTTTGTTTCCCGAAAATGTCAGTGATGGGCCCTTGACCCTCTGATCTGACTAGCTCAATTGTTGCATGAGATAAAATGTATCATCATCAAAATGAATACAGTTAAATCTATTTAAAAAATATCAGTCATTTCACTCACAGAATGTTTACATAAAAATGGTTTCTGAGTCTCCTTGGCTGGGATGTACAGCCTTCTTGAAAACATTTGTACAATTCAAATGTTTTACTGCAACTAAGAGTCTCATGGCAATACTCTGCTTGATGTCTGCTGTAAATGTCAATCAGTTCTATGCTTTAATTCATGAAAGATTTCATCACCAGTCCCAGTTTAACTTGAACACCAATAGTATTATTAATGCTACAAATTTCCAGGTGATATCATGCACTAATTATTATTATTATTATTATTATTATTATTAAAAACAAAACAAAATTGATGCTTGTTATGTTGCCAACAAGAAGTCTACTCTATCTACATTAATTTGTAAGCAAGCAATACAAACATGTAGGATGCAGAAAAATAAATAAATAAATATACACAGAGCCAGCCAATAAAATGTATACACACTGCAGGAAAACAAAAACAATATGATATTATATTAATGTATTATTATTATTATTATTATTATTATTATTATTATTATTATTATTATAATAATGATGTCATATATAGCAATATATAACATATAGCAATAAATTTAGTATTAAAATATTTCTTCTCTTTTCCTGAAGTGTGTGTATATATAATAATTCTTTCCCCAGACGTTTGATCTTGACCACTTAACTAAATATAATCCTAATTCTAATTCCACCACCAAATTCTTGAGAATCTTGAATGTACACTTGGATACAAATGCAGACAGTTGAACAGATGGCAAAACTCATCAATAGTGATGAAAATGAAGACTTAAGTAGCATCATTTACAAAACAAATAGTCAGGAAGCATTTTTGACTAAATATTTCACATACTGTAGCTGCCCTTGCTTTGACCTCTGGCAAATTTTTTAAAATCTGTTTATAATCACGATTTCACATAAATCATACAAACATTTCAGATCATTAGTTCCTAAGAGTTTATCCTAACAATCAGCTGGACTGACACATGGGTGGACAATGCAAGAACAATGCCTACATACGTAAAGAAGGCATTTCAACTTGTGTACATATTAAATGTATATATTGTACAGTAGATATTTGTTAAATCTGTGATGAATAAGAAGTAGACAGAACAAAAATGCAAAACAGGTGGTTAATTGTTGATAGACACCAGAGTGTAAAGTATTCTACAGATAAGATTATGAAATTTGTATGTAAGATTAAGAAATACACACTTTCTGCAGATGACACAGTTGTTACTAATTTCATTCTCACTCATCAGAGCTTGGTCATATTAGTTTCCTGGAAAAGTCCCAAGGATTTCTGTCGATGCATAAGTGTATCCCTAGGCAACAAAACAAACAGATCTTCGATACACATTGTCAGAACACCCAAGATGGCAGTTGGAATAATCATTTTCTAAAATTGTTTAGTTGTTTGTTTTTGATTAATGACTGGTTGATTGGCAGAATCTAAATATAATAAACTTTATTAAAGGAAATGTTAATATACTGTATGTTTTACTATGTAATGTTTGTTTTAGTTTTAATTGTTTCGATGTTTCCAAGTTTTTAAGTTGTTAAGCTGTTTGTTATATGTATAGCAGCTTTAATTATTCTAAAGAAATGTGTCCTTGCTGAGTATACAGCATGGCAAGGCAAGTGTTGTGTTTCACCGATTAGCATATCTATTGTAAAATGATTTAATTGTATGCTCAATTTGGGATTAAAGATTCCATAACAAAGCACCATTTGAACTTGAAGATGTGTCAGGGAATTCGTTCAGCATTTTTTCTTATTGTTTTGGAGATGCATAAGTTGTTGGGTCTTTGGACAACAAAACATGTTTTTGTTATTTTGGCTCTGTATGTCACTACAATGGATTTGAAAATTAAGCAAGATAATTGAAATGTACGTACGTAAACTTTCAGCTTGAAAGCATTAACCGTTCAGGACTCAAAGCCATTTTACAGGTTCAAACGTACAGTAACTACCTAATTACAAACATAAGGATTATGTTTGATACTCCTGTGTTCCAGTTAAGATTATTTCCAGGGATATACTGCAGTTACATCTATCAGCCTGACTGACATGAAACTCTTGAGCTTGTTTTCACTTAATTGTTTAGGTTATTATTCATTTGAAATATGAAGCATATTTGGCCACATTTAAGCAGAAGGTATACCACTATACAGGTTAGAATTTGTCCTGCTACTTTTATTAGTTTATTTATCAATAAACACCAGTGACCCAGTTCCATTGGCACCCATTGATGTCCATCCCATAACACTGACTCCACCATGTTTGGCAGATCCACCAGATTCCTTCTGCATACTCTTTTTCTTCCATACTTTCATCAAAGTTGAATCTGGCCTTTGTATTCTTGAGTATTACCGCTGGATTGCATCTTAAGATAAATTCACTATATGCATATCCATTAAGCCAGCTCTTAATTGTAGACTAGGTAACTGCCGGACAATTCTTCTTCACTTGGCTAGATGTTGTGAAGCATTTTATTTCACCAAGGAAGGAATTCTGAGATCACCCCCTCTTTAGTTCTCTCACATGGTTGTCTAGCCTTTCTTGGTGTTTCCAGAGCGTTCCTTTTTTTAAGAATGTACCAGGTTGTTGATTTCACCATTCCCGAAGTTTCTGGTGTCTTTCTGATAGATCTGAGTTGCTTTTTCAGCATAATGATGGCTTTGTTCCACACCCTTTTGGACTACATATTGGCAGTTCTCATGAACAGCTACCAAATGCAAATTCAACACTTACAGTATAATCAACTACAGACCTTCTATCTACTAAATCTGACATAAAATAATGTGGAAATAGGCCACACTTGGCTATGAAATTTCTTGTCAGTCAATTGTTCAATTACTATAAAGTGCAGGATATACTGTATATAAAAGTGGCTGTAATTTTTAAATGGTCAATGCAATATTTTGTTAAACCATTTGAATAGAACTGTTCATTCCTTGTGATTACTTCATTGTAAATCCATTGTAGAAGCAAAATTACAAAATAAAATCTAAATAAATGAATAAATAAATAAATGGATAAACAAACAAAAAAACTGTGTCATTGCCCAAATATGTATGAACATAACTATTGTATATGTTCAAACTGTACTGTAATTCATAGATCTCTGCTCTAATTGTTAAATTGCATTTTTTTTTTTTTAACCAATATGTCATTGGAATTATGGAGATCTGTCTAACATGTAACTGTGCAGTAAAGGGTCCAAGTAAATAAGAGAGAACAGTTTTGGGCTACAAATGCAAATGCACAATTCAGTTCTGGACCACCTGCTTGTACCACTTGGGAGCTACTTAATATAATTGAGCCAAATTTTTTAAATTGGGCAAACATGACAGCATTTGAAAGCATACTTTGGACTCGGGGCTTCTAATTTAATTTGCTCGATCCACAAGTTTCTTTAGCCAAAATTTTATAGACGATTTTATTCCCATAATATCTGTTGCCAGTTGTATCCAAGTAAAATGTGATAAACACCTGGACAGCAGGTTTGTGCATGTCTGTTTCTTGTCTTATTTTACTGATTATATATCTTTGTTGTTTCTGTTTCCCTAAAAATGCCCTCTCTGTTAATGTTAATCTAATTCTACAGTATTCTGGTTTAATGCCAACTTTCCAAGAGGGTAAGCTGTGTTTGCACATATCCCAGAGTTCAATGTACTCTTTATGCATTCACAGGCCTAGAGACTCATAAAGTTTTTATGACTTTTGGATACCATCTGTGCATACATACAGTACATCTACCTTTTATTCACATCTGTGTACATGTAGGACCTTTCTGTTGCTAAGCTGTTTAGAAGGGGGGGAAAGTATAAGATTTAGACTGCTGACAAATCATGACGGAAATGCTAATGAGAGAAGCAGAGACAAAATATGTGACACTGGCTGCCCATACAAATTACAGTAATAAGCAGATCTGGATTAGAACTGCATAATGTCTTCCATCACAGGGCTTATCACGAAGAAATGCACCAGAAACGTCTATTCGGAGTGATTCAGAATTAATGTCCCATTACTCTTAAGCATCATCATTTTTGGCTTTCATATCGAAATGGCAGCAAATTACACAGTAATTAGATATTTCGAAAAGGAAGAATAGCCTCTGGCACTGGGGTAAAATTGCATTTCGGCTTAAAATGGAAGTGCAGTGATGTTGCAGGGAGAAGACACCAGCCATCAATTGTCAGCTATAGAGTTTATAAGTGTTTGAGCATGACCTCACACAGAAGATCAAGCATGCTTTATGTCATCCATATTACAGTTTTATAGAGTCAGACTTACCCAGATGATCGCATTTTTCAAACTTAGGATCTGTAGTCATAAAAGGATACCGTCTATTCATTTAAAAAACTTAATTTCTAGCAAAATGAGGATGCAGTTGTGTGATTTGTCTCCTGCCTATACTATATAAATGACCCTTATTTACCTTAGTTTAAAAATCATAGCTATTGTAACATTTTTGCACCTAACTGTCATAAAGCAGCACTTTCAAATTAGAAATAAGCTATCACTGGAATCATAAATAATAAGCAATAAGATAAATTATTCTGTCAATCTGTAATAGTAATGTTTATGTATGACATTGACAGTGATCTTGCATGCGGGGTGGTGAAAGCGAGGAGCATCTGCCGAGTCATGGACTGATAGCGATCTCATTTCCCAGAAATCCCTTGGGTCTTACAAGAACATCTGAGGCCCTGGACACACTGCATTCATCTGCCCCACCAGCCGTGCCTGGCCCTCTCTCAAACGGCTTCAAAACACATGTGCCAGTGCGGTGAACCAGGCTGCATGGCAGAACCACTGAGCAAGCAATAACAAAGACAACGCAGAGAGTGTGAGAGAGAGGAAGCAAGAAATGGAAAGCAGTTGGAGGCAGGGAAGTGAAACCGTAACTCTACATATATTACACAGCAATTTCGGTGGCATGCTGAGAATGCGAGTTACTCTACACTGCAAGAGGGACTGCTGTTTACATCCTGCATCTCGTGTGCAAACTTTACATTTATTTAAACATAATCACCTGACCTTAGACTAAAGCAATCTTGGAACGGATGCGGGGAAAGCTTCCATCCTTGTCTAGCCGTAGCTCTTAATCTGTCTAGTGCTTTTTCTTCCTTCAGGAATATTATGTTATTTCAATTAACTCTGGGTTAAATGAATATTAGCAGATCTGCTCGATGAAGAGAGTATGTGACACTTTTTGGTTTTTTTTGATGAAGTTACAGACAGCATTACCCAAGGCAAATCTAATTATAATTGGTAATATTCTCACTGCAACCCCCTTTTTTGGATTCCTTAAATTAGTTGCTATAGTTTTCATTATTTATTCTTTTGTTTTGACAGTCTCTGATGTACAAGATCTCAGAACGGATTAAATTAAGGACATTAATATTGAGAGCGAGTCCCAGCTTGAGCAGCCAGGCTATGTGACTAATATATAGATTTAATAACACGAGACAGTGGTAGAAAAAGATAAAAATGGGGCAGAAAATCCGGCGTTTTTTTTTTTTTTTTTTTTTTTTAAGAGTAGTTGATGTGCTTAGTGAGCAATCTAGGTGATCTCTGCAAGCCGACGAAAATTTGTATATATATTATTTATAATATATGTTATTTCATATTTAGACAATAGACCGTTAATAAAAGGACTAAACCACCTTCAGAAATCCTCCAACAGTACGTTCTTGGTACATTAAGTATCCAGCGCTCAGATATCCACCAGGCAAATGATTTCATGCTGTACAGAACAGTTATAAATGTGTTACTAGAAATTTAATACGGTATGTTTCACCTTACACAAATATTTTTGAACCACAGCCTATACAATTTGTTACTTTAATGATTGTAGTATAATCCACATTGATTAATGTACAGGGTGGGCCATTTATATGGATACACCTTAATAAAATGGGAATGGTTGGTGATATTAACTTTCTGTTT
>JAQMYJ010000005.1:18293513-18304619 GCA_030014305.1 Clarias laeviceps
ATTTACACATTAAGTTTACTGAAAGTAAAAACAGTTGAAAGTCAGAGGACGTTTCTTTTTTTGCTGAGTATATAAATCCTGTTTCTTTCTTTTTTTTTTATTTTTTAAACCAATCCCTGTCAGTGATTCTTTTAGTATTCCAGGAGCAGTCTGTCATTGTACCAGACATACACCTAGAAAGTGAAATGTCCTTATACTACTGTGAAACAGCAGCCCACAGCATTTTTTCTAGGTATGATTGTGCAAATCCAACTTGAAGAAAGAGTGATAATCACTACTTTACTATCCTTCTAATGATGCACCATGTAAAGACAAAGCAGGAACAAATAATAGCACTATATGAACACTAAAGATGGTAATTACACTTAGCAATACCATGGTTCATTATGAACTAAGCAATAATTACAGAACCTTATACAATATCTTCTGGGGAACTTCAAGCTGTTGGTTAATTTCAAATCACATCAGCTTCTTAAGTGTTCTCTGGCCATATTTGTTGTTAAAATGCTATAGAAATAGAATGGAAATAAATTTTATTAAAATCAGTCAAACACCTAAGCTACAGCCAAAGTATTCTCTTGATATAATAGTTAGCTGAACTGCAAGCTATTTTAAGAAAAGAAGCTAGGTACAATGAAGCTACTTTGTCAGACTAAGGAAATTATTAATTAAATTTTATTTTTCAGCTAATTTACAGCACAAAAGTAAATGTTCATGCTTTTGCACAGGGTGTGGCATTACAAATCAATTTTGCTTTAGAAAATAAAAAAGCAATATATACAGATCTAGCACTGTCCTCTATTCCTGATAGTCTGTTTACGGAAATAGCATATTCATAGCAATTCAAATACTAATTCTAAACCACAGCTGAGGTCACCTGCCGTGTTTTTTTCAAGCACTTCTCTATAATTTACAGTTTCATTACTTTAATTGAAAAGAAGGTGCTTAGGAGCTAACACTATTACTCTTGATCATACTTTTTAAATTAACTAACTAAATAACCAAGAACAATGTAAAGAAAAAGTTAAGATAGATAAAGATAAAAGGGAATAAAGTGTACAGTACAGTACATTTCATATCCTTAAATTTTACAGTAGGTATCTTGATTGGTAGTACTGATGATGGTTGAGACGACCTGGTATGCAGTCAGTGTTCAAATTCATTCCAAAGGTGTTAAGTGGGGTTAGGGAGAGGACAGTGATGAACAGTTTCTTCCACAATGACATTAGTAAGTTGTTTTTATGGACCTCTCATTGCTCAATGGGGCATTGATATATTGGAACAAACGTTGGACCCCTTATTTCCAGTGAAGGGAAATCATCGCCATACATCTACAGCAAGTTATAAAACCCTTAAAACTTAAGCAGCACAGATACATGCCAGCAATATAGCACAGGTCAATAACATAAAAAAAAAGTGCTTATATGGAAGCTTGACGGTGTTTGTTAATGGGGAGGCTACAGACTTTAAACTGTGTACAGTATTTGGGTTTTCGGTTCTGTCAGGTAGAATGAAAGTTACCATTATTTTTATAAAGGGTAACATTTACCACTACTGGAATATGGTAATGACTAACTCTCAAATGAGTATTTTTATTACATTTATTTATTATATTTTTATTCTTTTTTTGGTCATAGAGACAACGATAAAAAAACAACAGCAATAAAAACACCTGACCATGTGTATCTGTGCTATTTCTTTGCCTATGTGCCCAATTTTCAAATTTTTTGGTCAGTCATGTTTAGGTAGTTCAATACAATTCAATTCATTCTATTGATTTTGTGCTGAAAAAAAGTATATGTCATGATAACCTGCACCATCCTGAGCCCTATAAATGTTTAATAAAAAAAAAAACATCAGAACAAATAATGGCTAAAAAGTTCTGAGCTTTAAGGGCTACTTGTGTGTTTCTGTCATTTGGGTAACATTTTTATGAAGACCCACCAAAACAGGTGTGACATTCAGGTGTCCTCGTACCTTAAGCCATACAGTTTGTAGTTCAGGTAGCAGGGTTGCTATTGTACTCCTACCTAGTTATTCCTAAGCAATATTTAGCGTAGGCGGCGATAAAGGCACTCTGTCCCTTCTGAGCTCTCTATAAAACATTGTATGTGTCAATATTAGTCAACTTGTGAAAATGTGACTAGTGTTTAGTAAAATTATTCATTATTATTTTACTATAAGTATTCATATGGTCAATACATCACTCTGGATAACTCTGTGTTATTAATATTAATATCCAAATATTATTGATTGACTAAATAATTTGTAAACGCTTGATAATGACAAAAATGTTTCCTTACCAGTTAAAGGTGCCATTGGGCAAAAATCATGTTACTCTGTCCTATTGTGAAAAAACGATGCCTTTAAATGGTATTATACAGTGAAACACATACAGATAATTCATAATTTATGCCTAGTTATCTAGTAGTTCTTCAAGAGAGTGTAATTATTGTTAGCTCATAGTAAATTACCAAACCATTACCTTTTTATTACTTACTTACTAAGTAATTACCCAGTGTTAATTACTAGATAATAGTAACTTGGGTGTTATTATAGTCCTGCTCATTAACTCTAAAACCCAAAAATGTCTTAAATGATGTCATTGCACATCAGGGCCTTTCAGCCAGACTTATATTTTGCCTTTATGGTTATATAATTCCCTATAAAAAAAAACTTTTTTACCAAAAAATAAGGCTGGTGTGATTATAAATTGAAACTTAAATTAAAGTTCACTGGGTTCTGTTCAGCACTGACACTTTTCCCAGAAACTTACAAAAGCTGTGACATGATCTGTTCACACAGATGTGGCCACCTAATTGTGTGGTCAGTGCATGTTCCAGGCTCACTAATGCCGAACATCAGTCTCATTATTCCCATTTGCCCGAAGTGCCTATTTTCTCCCACATTCGAATTGGAATTAATGAAATAATAAAATGCTATTTGAATTGTCTGACCACTCAGACGGCTCTTTGGTTTCCATGTACAATTACACATTAAGCGTGATGCTCTATGATAGACAAAACAGCAGGAGCTCATGAATATGCATGAAGTGCCTCCGAATATAAATTAAAAGGGGTTGGCCTCACTGCTGACCCACTTAGGCTGTCAATTACCATTCAGGCAATATTCTTCTGATACGACCTCTCCATCACCACTCACTGCTTCTCTAGCTGTTCTCAGCTCAACTCTATAAGCACTTCAGTATCACACTTCTGACTTTAATTAAGGTGTTGCTTATTTGTAGATGTTTGATATAACTAAAATAAAAAAGAAATCTAAAATTTAGCAGTGAAATGAAGAAAGTATGTTTTGATAAAGATGCAAGTTAAATGTTATAGTAATGGGTCTTTACCTTCATTAGAAAAAAGGTTATTAAGCAAACTATTATGATTAATAATAAGACTAATGTATTAGTAGAAGGGCTACTAATACAACAGCTGTAATAAATGATTACTGGCAAAATACTATGCTCCAGAATTATTCAGAATTCAGTTAAATATTTGACAGATTCTAAGAAGACTAAGTCAAATGTTACAAAAGTAACGTTTCTGAAATGTTCTTAAAACATCTGAAGTAATACAGTTTCCCACATATTGTGTTATTATCAGGGCATCTCCAATTAAAACAAATCAGCCTTAGTTAAAATTTCATCTAAAATGATGCATCAACATTGTGGCAATGTTTATTAAGGTTAAACAAGAATAGTGTGCCGAATGACCAGGGAAGCTGACGAATTAAATGCTCATCGAATCAAAATTTACCAGAAGCGTGGCATTTAAAATGCAGTAAATTGCCTGGTTGGATAATACTAAACAATGAAACAATCAAAAGCTAAAAAAAAAACTAAAAAAAACACAGCAATATTTTGCATTTAAAACAACTTTACTTAAGTAGAGGCACTGAAGACCAGTTTTAGACAAACTATAACAGATGGGTAAGAAAGCAGCAAGAAATCTATGAGGGAGAAGTCAGCCTCCATCCGTTCAAAATGACACATTAAACACTCAGCCACTGTCGTTTTCATATGCAAATGACTGGAGTGTTGTGTGCATAATGGGGAACCGACTCCACTATTCAACTGTCTGCTGCATTATCAGCCCTCTCAGTGGGTATTCGTGTGTGTGTGTGTGTGTGTGTGTGTCTGCACCATGTTCAGGAGTGAAAGAGAGAAAGTAACACATAAGCAAATGCAAGCGTGTCTCTATGTGTCTGCCAATTAAATTGCATGTGTGTGAGTGTACGCTTTTGTGTTTCCTGCTGTGGGCCTCTAGATGGTAAATCCAACTATCGGCCATTTCTCCACCTCTAACATGTGACACAGCGTGATTCCAGGAAAAAATCTCTGGAGTGCTGTGATTTTCTTTAGATGAAAATCAGTGACACAAAAAAATTATGATTTAAAGTTTCAAAACAGCTGCTTTTGGTTAATACCTGATTGAGTATGTGTTTTATCAAAAAAAAATTTCTTTATGCATGTAAATCTGCAATGTACAGACACCATCTGCAGGATGCCACGTTGTTAGACAAGGTGTGCCAGTCCAGGTGTTATATGGAGGTACTGATTTCAGCCCTTCCTAGTCCTAATGCAAATGGCCTTCAACAGCTTTTAATGTAGCTAACCTTCTTTGAGTTGGGATAGATGTAATGGGACTTTTCATAGGCAAATAAAAATTAAACACTCTAAAGCTCCTTTGGCTTTCTTCCTACACTGGTGCTTTAGACCCATAGCCTCTTGGAGCTCTCTGCATTTGCATAACGTTACTCTGCTGGCAGTAAACACCAGCAGAAAAATCAATAACCCTATGAGACTCTTGAGTCCTCACTTAACACCCAGCAACATGGCTGGCAAACGCTGCCTAGTCTCACAAACCTATCAGATTGGTTTAATCCTCAAGTCTGCCCAGTGACAGCCTTTTCCCTTACCACACACCTCCCAGTTTGTGGCCTTGCAGGAGCTCTGTTGGCATTGTTAATGGCTATTGTTGCTGAATGCAGGGCTCTGCTCTGCCCCGTTCACACCGGGCCCCTCGGCCTCGCAGATGGATGGGCTTGATGGGCCTGACCTCGCTATCAGCTGCTCCCAGACATGAGGGCCGAGAGTGGCGGAACAAAGTAGGAGGAATGGCTCCTCAGTGGGGAGAGTGGCCCAGAGACATGCCTTCATAATGAAGGCTGGGCTATTGTGGCGAGGCACTGAGGGTAGCGGAGAGGTGAGGGGCCTGGACTACACTGCTCTGCGAGCCGTGAGAGAAGAGAGGAGGGGAGACACAGCCCCTTAGACACCCCCTGCTTCATGATGAATGGTAGCTATGGCTAGAAGTGAAGCCCACTGGTGTTTCTTTGGCATAGGGACAGAGATGAGGGAATCTGCCTAGAAACTAGGAGCCAAAATCAGCAAAGGGGTTGTCCTTGACAGACCAGACCTTTATGTACGTGGTCTTAGGTACAGAAGGGGAAAAAAAATCAAATCTTGATAAGAGCCAAGCAGTACCAACACTAGGTTAATTAGCTACTGGGACAACCTGATCTTGTGACAACAATTTTGAACAAAGAAAGTTGAAAATAATGTAAAAATTTACTCTCATAGCCCTAACCTTTACCCCTTGTAATATTTCATATTTGAATATCATTTGAATATTTCTTAACTTACATGCAAGTCCATGTCCTCGAACTGGCAAGTAAAAAAGAAATAAAACACAAGTAGGTAGTCCGTGTTGTTGCAGTTGGATAGTTTCTCAGTAAAAAAAAATCAATTAAAAATAAGATGGAAGAATTACCATATTGGCAACCATGGAAGCATGGTAAAAATTCTGCACAAACAAAAGTAAGAAGCCCTTAATTTGGGTGAACTTGTATGATTGAAAAACATGGAATGTAAATGAGTCTTATGAATATGTCAAGTGTCATTGAAGACTCTCGTTTAATTATAGCATGTGATACTGCAAAATCCAATCACTAAGTCAATTTCTCTCTCTCTCTCTCTCTCTCTCTCTCTCTCTCTAAGATCCCTACTTGTAGATGCAGTTAAGTAGTGTGAGAGAAAGAGCAGGGCCTGAGGGTTGGCCCCTGTCCTGGTTCCCCAGCCCTGTTGGATCCCCACCATCTGCCCCAGCTGCTGCTTCCCTTTAAGTGCCACTCTGATTGACAATGAACCCAAAGCTCTGTGATAATTGTGGTTGCTTGGTGACTTGGGCAGGTAATGCCTCCCTTTCAGGATTTATCATGCTCCATCTGTTCCTCTTGGTATCTGACAGAGTTAAATCCCTCCACCCCTCCTCCTCATACCGTACCCCATGTGCTCCTTTTCTCTGGGACGTGGCAGGCCTCTGCTAGTCAACCAAATACCAAGCTTTTGTGAGGAGATGCTTATTAGAAAGCTGCACTGCGACCTCCAGGGACAACAGCCCCGACAGAAAAGGGGAATTCGAAGGCTAGGCTTGTTTGTCCAATCATTAACTAGAGATAAAAGACTCCTTGTGGTGGCCAACCTCCTTCCTCAGCCTGGCTATAGGCTTAGTTCCATAGAAAGTGTTGTATGTCGTGTGTCAAGAACAATTGGAGAGGGAGTTCCCGGCGCTTCATTTTTCCTCCTCTCTCTTTCTGTATTACACAGCACCTAGCTCACATGGAGCTTTTCTGAACAGCCGGACACCAGCAGCTGTCAAATCACCTGGAGCAGGTGCACTTTCAGTTTTATGCTTATCTAAGACCAGTTGCAAGGTTCCTTTTACAAGTTGATTAGGATAGAATTTGGCAAGTATAAGCTGTCTCTAAATCAGCTAAAAATGGGACCCGAGCCATGCGAGCAGAGTGAAGATTGCAATGAAGCAGCTGCATCCCACAGATTTTGCTTACAGCAATGTATCAAGCTTTTAAATAAGTCTATAAATGTTTTGTTTGATTTAGACAGGCACTTCTTTACTGTGTTGAAATATGTTTTGGTCACATCTTACATTCGTCAAAAAGGGGTAGGAAGACATAAATTATTTCTGAGGTTTAAAAATTGATACATGGGTCCATAAAAGTGTCAATTCAAATTGAGCATTTAGCTCTGTGCATGGTGCAGTCAAACAGATAATGGAGTGAAGACACTAAATCTAAGTGAAACATAAAAACAGATGCTCATTCATTCAGTCCTTCTGCAGGATAGAATAGCAAACATCCTGGTTGCACTGGGCTTTTTTTGGAGCTGCACCAAATTTCCTAACAGAAATAGGAGTACAAACTAATATACAAACTGTAGAATCCACAGACAGAAGCGTGTCACTGCCATAGTAGTCTCCGCCAAATCTGTTCCTCCTCCAGATTCTTGTCAGAATTTGGCAGATAATCACAAAATATGTCAGTTTTACTTTGCAGAAATAGGGTGAACTTATCCATGTGCTTTGCTAATTGTGGGCAGTATATCACCATAACCATCTGCTCAGAAAAGATATGTCTCATGAAAATGGTCAGAGTACACTTATTTTATTAGCATACATAGATGCAACTGTTCATTCATGATAGGAATGATACAATTCAATGTGCATGGCATAAGAGATATATAATAATTTAAAAAACTTATCTACAAATTTTGGCTTCTTATTTAAAATTGAGCAAACAAGTGTAAAGAAAATTAATTTTGCATGCAATTACAATATTATTAAACATAGTCATACTCTTGTCATTATTGGAACCTTTATTCTAAAAATTTAACTCCTTTAGAATTTATACATGGCAAAGCATCTCCAGGAGAGAATAACAGCAGTTTGATCCTGTAATGTCAAACGAGGTTGAAGATACTTGCATGGCGATCATGAACCACTCCTTTACGTTTCTGTGTATATTTCATGTACGATTGGAGTAATTACACTGCTAACAGATGTATCTTGAGCAGTATTTCTTAAGATAAGCTTATATTATTTACATTACTTAGCAGATTCTCAAACCGATCATTCATAATGGATTCTATTCTAATAGAGTTTGTAGCGGTTTTGTTATTTGTTAAGAGGGTTTGAATAACTTTCTGAGAAACACTGACTCCAAGTTTTTAGTCAGACTCCATTAATGTTTCTGCAGTTTTGTGCACAGCCCATAAAGCCATGTACAGTACAGTGTGGTCTCTGAGCAGGCCAACAGGACAGTCCATCATTGTGTTAATCAGTCAACCTGTCTAGGCCTAACCCCAATATGGCCCCACAGGATGGCACTGCTTAGACTCGAGGAACTGTCCCCTGGCCCTGAGGCTACAGGCGCTTGAGATTACCACCACAGACATCATTTGTATCTGTCAGCCACTCTGTGTTCATTGGAAGCATGGGACAGGATTAACCATGTTACAAGCAAATCTAGTCCACATTTTAGCAGGCTAATGGAAGCTTGGATCCCAACCCCTCATTGCTAGAGGGAATGTCTGGACCAGTTGATTACAAGTTATGGTGTTGGTGGGGGGATGCTCAAATAAAGGTAACTGCTAGATATCAGACACGGATATACAGTAGAAGGCTGTATTTTTGTCTTTTCCAGATTTTACAATTATATGCTGTGTATGTATGAAAGATAACTTGGTAAGAGTTTCGCTGTACACAAGGGGACCAAATACTGTTACATAGCTAAGTATTTTCTATCTTGACCCTTTGAAACAGCAGAAATATTAATGCCCCTTTAGCCAGGGAGCAAAATCTTACCATGGCCACTTACACTCAGTCCAAACGTGCTTCTGTGTTGAGCCTGAGGATGAAGAGTGATGAAGATCAAATCATGCAATAAATGCCAACCATCCAAGAGAGATTACTGGATTACTTTTAAGACCTTCCTTGGTCTGACACCCAGTTCAGTTAACAGGATGCAACTGTTATGATCTCTGGATAATCCTCACAGCAGGATTCAGTCTTGGGGCTTATGTACGCTACTGTCTTTGTCATCCACTGCCTGTCTTGTCAGGAAGAAATGATTTTATGAGATTAATGATATCTGCTCTAGTGAAATTGGCTGTCCACAGATCAAATGTCTGTTCTCAGATGTCCAACAGGCCTGGTAAATAAAAGTGCTGACAGCTGCCTAAGTTTGAGTGTCAGTTAGTTTCATGTAAAAAAAAAAAAAAGAGCAATAATTCATCCTATAAAATCTGCTAGGATTCAATAAACCAGTGAACACTTATGTGGAATTTGTTTGTAGTGATAATGGAATTGTCCTTCGTTTACCACGTTTTTTTTTTTTTTTTAAATAGGGACAATGAATAGCTCAAGCTATATACAGTACACTGGTTAAAAAATATATATCACCATACAGGTCCATGTTATTTACAACCAAATTGAGAGAAGGCAGTGTTTAGCTCAATATATTTTTTTTCATTCATATTCTATACTGCTAAACCTATACAGGCTCACATCTCAGGAAACTGTGGACACTGGTGGGGTACTCCCTGTTCAGGGTGCCAATCCATCATAGCACATGCTCACACCACAAACTTACACACACTATGGGGCAATTTTTTTTAGGAAAACCAATTAGCCTAATCTGCATGGCTTTGGACTGTGGGATAAAACCCACCAAGCACAGGGGGAACATACAACCTCCACGCACACAGACCCGAGTCAGGAATCCAGCCTTCAACCCTGGAGATGCAAGGGCACAGTGCTAACCACTAAGCCAGTCCTTTAAGTGTGAAGCACGATACATATTTAAAATTGATGTGTGGTTTTAACCCCAGTCGGGTACATGCGTGACTCAGACATGAACTTTTTACAGATTAGAGCAATCACCCTCAAAATGTATTTACACATCCCTGCTGGATATGCTACAAACATTCCATGACTTCTGCTTTGCCAACCACTTGCAACCCGATCTAAACATTTAAAGAACATATGCAGGTCCCAAAACAGATAAGCTATAAAAACTATCATGGAGAGCTTAAAGTCAAATTTGGAAAGTAGTGGAATAAAATTCACTTACTTTACCACCTATTAAACATAACATTAAATATGCATTTGTGAGATCAGATTACAGGCTGTACTAAGTATTTAGCTAATCTAATCAGTAAATCAACAAATTAGATATATCTGTGCATAGTCTGATAAACACATTTAGACAAACAGAAGGCCATAAACAATAAACTGTTAAAGTTGCTACATTAATGGCTCTAAATCTGTCTTGTAAAACATGATCAAGCCTTGTTTTTCATGTAATACAGTGACCTTGAGTTTGGTTACTGCTGTCCATCATGCTGCAGAGACAGTATGCCAAAACAGCAATGGGACTTGGTGTAGTAATTCTCTACTGATGTAAGACTTTTCATATTTAGAATAAATAATATTGAAAATACTTAGGAATAAAAAACAAATAAACAATTTTGTGCACATTAATGGAATTGAGGCAATTACTGAGTACTAAGTGAAGGAAAAATTTAAAGTTAAGAAGTAAGTCTTAGACCTGAATATCTCGGAATAGTTATAAAAACCTTTAGTCATTGTATAGTTTGAGGATGAGGAATGGAAATGGCAGTAGTAAATACTTTCTTCCAGAAGAGGCAGGAACATGACATATAAGAGTGGAGGCAGAAGCACTCAGGTGGACTACATCTTGTGTCGACGTTGTAATCTGAAAGAGATCAGTGACTGCAAAGTGTTGGTAGGAGAGAGTGTAGCCAGACAACACAGTATGGTGGTGTGTAAAATAACCCTGGTGGTGAGGAAGGTGAAGAGGACAAAGGGAGAGCAGAGGACAAAGTGGTGGAAGCTGAGTGGTGGAAGCCAAAGTGATCAGGGAGACCGGTAGGAGGGTACTTGGTGTATAATCAGGAAAGGGAAAAGTGGACAAGGAGACTTGGTGGTGAAAAAAGGAGGTCCAGGAGTGTATACAGGGAAAGAGGCTAGCTAAGAAGAAGTGGGACACTGAGAGGGGTGAAGAGAGTAGACAGGAGTGCAGGGAGATGCAGAGTAAGGTGAAGGTAGAGGTGGCAAAGGCCAAACAAAGAGCATATGAGGACTTGTATACTAGGCTGGACAGTCAGGAGGGAGAGGTGAATCTGTACAGGTTGCCGAGGCAAAGAGATAGAGATGGGAAGGATGTGCAGCAGGTTAGAGTGATTAAAGATAGAGATGGAAATGTACTGACAGATGCCAG